>OX336389.2:71676264-71829883 GCA_946902985.2 Meconema thalassinum
ACGCGGGGTGGATGCGTATAACAGCCGTGCGGACGCGGGGTGGATGCGTATAACAGCCATGCGGATCCGGGGTGGATGCGTATAACAACCGTGCGGACGCGGGGTGGATGCGTATAACAGCCGTGCGGACGCGGGGTGGATGCGTATAACAGCCATGCGGATCCGGGGTGGATGCGTATAACAGCCATGCGGATCCGGGGTGGATGCGTATAACAGCCATGCGGACGCGGGGTGGATGCGTATAACAGTCGTGCGGATCCGGGGTGGATGCGTATAACAGCCGTGCGGATCCGGGGTGGATGCGTATAACAGCCGTGTGGATCCGGGGTGGATGCGTATAACAGCCATGCGGATCCGGTGTGGATGCGTATAACAGCCGTGCGGATCCGGGGTTGATGCGTATAACAGCCGTGCGGACGCGGGGTGGATGCGTATAACAGCCATGCGGATCCGGGGTGGATGCGTATAACAGCCATGCGGACGCGGGGTGGATGCGTATAACAGCCATGCGGATCCGGTGTGGATGCGTATAACAGCCGTGCGGATCCGGGGTGGATGCGTATAACAGCCGTGCGGACGCGGGGTGGATGCGTATAACAGCCGTGCGGACGCGGGGTGGATGCGTATAACAGCCATGCGGACGCGGGGTGGATGCGTATAACAGCCGTGCGGACGCGGGGTGGATGCGTATAACAGCCATGCGGATCCGGGGTGGATGCGTATAACAGCCGTGCGGATCCGGGGTGGATGCGTATAACAGCCGTGCGGAC
The DNA here is from genome assembly GCA_946902985.2 of Meconema thalassinum. Taxonomy (NCBI): domain Eukaryota; kingdom Metazoa; phylum Arthropoda; class Insecta; order Orthoptera; family Tettigoniidae; genus Meconema; species Meconema thalassinum. The sequence goes on from OX336389.2 coordinate 71,677,035, forward strand.
GCGGGGTGGATGCGTATAACAGCCATGCGGATCCGGGGTGGATGCGTATAACAGCCATGCGGACGCGGGGTGGATGCGTATAACAGCCATGCGGATCCGGGGTGGATGCGTATAACAGCCGTGCGGATCCGGGGTGGATGCGTATAACAGCCGTGCGGACGCGGGGTGGATGCGTATAACAGCCATGCGGATCCGGGGTGGATGCGTATAACAGCCATGCGGACGCGGGGTGGATGCGTATAACAGCCATGCGGATCCGGTGTGGATGCGTATAACAGCCGTGCGGATCCGGGGTGGATGCGTATAACAGCCGTGCGGACGCGGGGTGGATGCGTATAAGAGCCGTGCGGACGCGGGGTGGATGCGTATAACAGCCGTGCGGACGCGAGGTGGATGCGTATAACAGCCATGCGGATCCGGGGTGGATGCGTATAACAGCCGTGCGGACGCGGGGTGGATGCGTATAACAGCCGTGCGGACGCGAGGTGGATGCGTATAACAGCCGTGCGGACGCGGGGTGGATGCGTATAACAGCCGTGCGGACGCGGGGTGGATGCGTATAACAGCCATGCGGACGCGGGGTGGATGCGTATAACAGCCATGCGGACGCGAGGTGGATGCGTATAACAGCCATGCGGATCCGGGGTGGATGCGTATAACAGCCGTGCGGACGCGGGGTGGATGCGTATAACAGCCATGCGGATCCGGGGTGGATGCGTATAACAGCCATGCGGATCCGGTGTGGATGCGTATAACAGCCATGCGGACGCGGGGTGGATGCGTATAACAGCCATGCGGATCCGGGGTGGATGCGTATAACAGCCGTGCGGATCCGGGGTGGATGCGTATAACAGCCATGCGGATCCGGGGTGGATGCGTATAACAGCCATGCGGATCCGGGGTGGATGCGTATAACAGCCATGCGGATCCGGGGTGGATGCGTATAACAGCCATGCGGATCCGGGGTGGATGCGTATAACAGCCGTGCGGATCCGGGGTGGATGCGTATAACAGCCATGCGGATCCGGGGTGGATGCGTATAACAGCCGTGCGGATCCGGGGTGGATGCGTATAACAGCCATGCGGATCCGGGGTGGATGCGTATAACAGCCATGCGGACGCGGGGTGGATGCGTATAACAGCCGTGCGGACGCGGGGTGGATGCGTATAACAGCCATGCGGATGCGGGGTGGATGCGTATAACAGCCGTGCGGATCCGGGGTGGATGCGTATAAGAGCCGTGCGGACGCGGGGTGGATGCGTATAACAGTCATGCGGACGCGGGGTGGATGCGTATAACAGCCGTGCGGATCCGGGGTGGATGCGTATAACAGCCGTGCGGTTCCGGGGTGGATGCGTATAAGAGCCGTGCGGACGCGGGGTGGATGCGTATAACAGCCGTGCGGACGCGGGGTGGATGCGTATAACAGCCGTGCGGATCCGGGGTGGATGCGTATAACAGCCGTGCGGATCCGGGGTAGATGCGTATAACAGCCGTGCGGATCCGGGGTGGATGCGTATAACAGCCGTGCGGATCCGGGGTGGATGCGTATAACAGCCATGCGGTTCCGGGGTGGATGCGTATAACAGCCGTGCGGATCCGGGGTGGATGCGTATAACAGCCGTGCGGATCCGGGGTGGATGCGTATAACAGCCATGCGGACGCGGTGTGGATGCGTATAACAGCCGTGCGGTTCCGGGGTGGATGCGTATAACAGCCGTGCGGATCCGGGGTGGATGCGTATAACAGCCGTGCGGATCCGGGGTGGATGCGTATAACAGCCGTGCGGTTCCGGGGTGGATGCGTATAACAGCCGTGCGGATCCGGGGTGGATGCGTATAACAGCCGTGCGGATCCGGGGTGGATGCGTATAACAGCCGTGCGGATCCGGGGTGGATGCGTATAACAGCCATGCGGACGCGGTGTGGATGCGTATAACAGCCGTGCGGATCCGGGGTGGATGCGTATAACAGCCATGCGGACGCGGTGTGGATGCGTATAACAGCCGTGCGGATCCGGGGCGGATGCGTATAACAGCCATGCGGACGCGGTGTGGATGCGTATAACAGCCGTGCGGATCCGGGGTGGATGCGTATAACAGCCATGCGGACGCGGTGTGGATGCGTATAACAGCCGTGCGGATCCGGGGTGGATGCGTATAACAGCCATGCGGACGCGGTGTGGATGCGTATAACAGCCGTGCGGATCCGGGGTGGATGCGTATAACAGCCGTGCGGTTCCGGGGTGGATGCGTATAACAGCCGTGCGGATCCGGGGTGGATGCGTATAACAGCCATGCGGACGCGGTGTGGATGCGTATAACAGCCGTGCGGTTCCGGGGTGGATGCGTATAACAGCCGTGCGGATCCGGGGTGGATGCGTATAACAGCCGTGCGGATCCGGGGTGGATGCGTATAACAGCCATGCGGACGCGGTGTGGATGCGTATAACAGCCATGCGGATCCGGGGTGGATGCGTATAACAGCCGTGCGGATCCGGGGTGGATGCGTATAACAGCCGTGCGGATCCGGGGCGGATGCGTATAACAGCCGTGCGGACGCGGGGTGGATGCGTATAACAGCCGTGCGGTTCCGGGGTGGATGCGTATAACAGCCGTGCGGATCCGGGGCGGATGCGTATAACAGCCGTGCGGACGCGGGGTGGATGCGTATAACAGCCGTGCGGATCCGGGGTGGATGCGTATAACAGCCGTGCGGACGCGGGGTGGATGCGTATAACAGCCGTGCGGTTCCGGGGTGGATGCGTATAACAGCCGTGCGGATCCGGGGTGGATGCGTATAACAGCCGTGCGGTTCCGGGGTGGATGCGTATAACAGCCATGCGGACGCGGGGTGGATGCGTATAACAGCCATGCGGATCCGGGGTGGATGCGTATAACAGCCATGCGGATCCGGGGTGGATGCGTATAAGAGCCGTGCGGATCCGGGGCGGATGCGTATAACAGCCGTGCGGACGCGGGGTGGATGCGTATAACAGCCGTGCGGTTCCGGGGTGGATGCGTATAACAGCCGTGCGGATCCGGGGTGGATGCGTATAACAGCCGTGCGGACGCGGGGTGGATGCGTATAACAGCCATGCGGATCCGGGGTGGATGCGTATAACAGCCGTGCGGTTCCGGGGTGGATGCGTATAACAGCCGTGCGGTTCCGGGGTGGATGCGTATAACAGCCGTGCGGTTCCGGGGTGGATGCGTATAACAGCCATGCGGATCCGGGGTGGATGCGTATAACAGCCATGCGGATCCGGGGTGGATGCGTATAACAGCCGTGCGGACGCGGGGTGGATGCGTATAACAGCCGTGCGGACGCGGGGTGGATGCGTATAACAGCCGTGCGGATCCGGGGTGGATGCGTATAACAGCCGTGCGGACGCGGGGTGGATGCGTATAACAGCCGTGCGGACGCGGGGTGGATGCGTATAACAGCCCTGCGGACGCGGGGTGGATGCGTATAACAGCCATGCGGACGCGGGGTGGATGCGTATAACAGCCGTGCGGACGCGGGGTGGATGCGTATAACAGCCATGCGGACGCGGGGTGGATGCGTATAACAGCCGTGCGGTTCCGGGGTGGATGCGTATAACAGTCGTGCGGATCCGGGGTGGATGCGTATAACAGCCATGCGGATCCGGGGTGGATGCGTATAACAGCCGTGCGGATCCGGGGTGGATGCGTATAACAGCCATGCGGATCCGGGGTGGATGCGTATAACAGCCGTGCGGACGCGGGGTGGATGCGTATAACAGCCGTGCGGATCCGGGGTGGATGCGTATAACAGCCATGCGGATCCGGGGTGGATGCGTATAACAGCCGTGCGGACGCGGGGTGGATGCGTATAACAGCCATGCGGATCCGGGGTGGATGCGTATAACAGCCGTGCGGACGCGGGGTGGATGCGTATAACAGCCGTGCGGACGCGGGGTGGATGCGTATAACAGCCGTGCGGATCCGGGGTGGATGCGTATAACAGCCATGCGGACGCGGGGTGGATGCGTATAACAGCCGTGCGGATCCGGGGTGGATGCGTATAACAGCCGTGCGGACGCGGGGTGGATGCGTATAACAGCCGTGCGGACGCGGGGTGGATGCGTATAACAGCCCTGCGGACGCGGGGTGGATGCGTATAACAGCCATGCGGACGCGGGGTGGATGCGTATAACAGCCGTGCGGACGCGGGGTGGATGCGTATAACAGCCATGCGGACGCGGGGTGGATGCGTATAAGAGCCATGCGGACGCGGGGTGGATTCGTATAACAGCCGTGCGGACGCGGGGTGGATGCGTATAACAGCCGTGCGGACGCGGGGTGGATGCGTATAACAGCCATGCGGACGCGGGGTGGATGCGTATAACAGCCGTGCGGACGCGGGGTGGATGCGTATAACAGCCGTGCGGATCCGGGGTGGATGCGTATTGTGCCCGTTTAGACCGGAGTCCGCACGACCACATATGCATTTTACCAATAATCAGTCAGCACGAGAGTCAAAATATCCCGGAGCGCCAGATGGGTTAAAGCAAATTGCAAAAACGACATCAAATTAAAAAAAATGCTTTGCTGATTTTTGGCTCAATGCAACAATAAGGATAGAAGGAGATTTAATTGGGTGTAACACATCTGGTAAAATTATCTCAGTTTATTTTAAAGTTAAAATCTGACTGCAAGAATGCTCAAAGCAGCATCATCCACGTGTGGCGATCCACACACTTATTTACACACAATATACAGAAATCTTCCAAATACATTTGACAATCTTTTTGGAAACACAAGTCCGATTAATAGTCCTGTGGACTGTGTTCCAAAATTATTTAATATTTAATTCCAGTTCAAAATTAATTGTCTATACTGGAAATAACGTAGATCACTGTTTGACTATTTACATGATATTAACACTCGTAGAATAAATGTTTATAGAATTCTTAAACTTTCACTCGTTTTTCTTTTCCAGTTTTCAAAAATATATCGTCGAAAATATTATCATCATTTAAGCAACACAAATTATTAACATATATATTAATAACATCTGAAAAGTATTTGACCATTGAGCATAGCATCGAAGAACTGTGCGAAGCACAACAACAATTAATTGTTCTTCTGACATTAAACATTCGAGAAGTGACTCGATTATGAACTTCAAGTTCCAAACAAAATACATGATTTCTGAATCATCAACTTGATCAATAAATGGTTGAACCATTCAACTATTCAATTTTCCACTTGGAATCATTATTATCAATATATTTATATTCATGGCCATTTCTAGCAACTTTCACAACTTGCAATTCTTCGACAGAATGCGGAAATTAGAATTTGTAGCGTTATAATGAATTCATTTAGTTCATGGCACTAGGATTGAAAATATCCTTCAAATTATTCGTGGTTAAAGAATTATTTTTTTAATTGGCAGTGGCCCATTCTATTATTTGTGTAAGAACACAATATTACAACAACAACGGCAAAGGTCTTCCTCTGAAGAAGAATAAACTACTATCATGACAAATCCGGGTTCTAGCAAAATCAAAGTCTAAATGGAATTCGTAAAACAAGGTTGAAATAAGAACTGATGGTTTCAAAGAAATAACCTTCGGGTTATTCATACGACGAAATGTGTGGCTCCAATACTCCTACTATAAACCTGAGCCATCGAACCTGCTATTTGATTGATGCTCGAAAAAACCTTCATTCCTGCGACTTAACATGCGCACCTGGGAATGGCATTTCAACTACTCCACACACATAAATTATCTTCCCAAAATGTATACAATAAATCAAGCCTCTGCTTGTTATCAACACTGGAAGATTAATAAACTTACAAGTTTATTCTATTTTACCATTCATTTCAACCCGTGAATTTACCATACTTATGAAAAGCTTTATTTCACTTTCGAGTGTATTTACGTCATGATTTTATATAAACACAAAAATATCCTATTTGATACAAATATCATTTGCTTCCCGTTTCATGCCTCTCCGTGTTATATGAAAAATATACTTTGCTCAATGCAAATATCAACTGTTCTACCAGAACTGAAATGTTGGTTGAATGCGGGCTTGCGCTAACCACTCTCCTTCGGAAAATCTCCTGTTCCAAACTAGAAATGTTTAAACTACTTCATAGGCTCTTTCTCAATACATATGATTATTAGAAAATATAATATCCAAGAATTATTTAGAAAATTATAAAATTATTATTATTATTATTATTAGTGGATTATTATTATTATTTTAAATATGTTTAATTATCATCTCATTATGTGAGAATCCACATGTTCGAACCTTCGAATATGGAAAAAATATCCATTCCTCAACAAAAATAAATTTAACTTTTACAGTTACATCGGGGGTTTTCCGTGGTTTCCTTAAAATATGAAAAATTCAAATAAATGCTCGAAATGCTCGGTCATCGATCCTAAACTGTTCTGAGTGCTGAAAATGCTCAGAATAACTCTAATAAGTCTTGCGTAAATCATTGCAAGCTTTAAATACGACGAAAAATAATGTGTTGGTCATCTGCAGAAAAATAGTTGGTTCCAATTAGCTAGGCATAATATAATTCAAATGTGGCTTACATTTCTTGATGGTCTTGAAGTGTAGTAAATCTGGTCTGTACCAGATTTATCCATAAACATACCCTATCGGACAAGCACGTATAATCCTTGTATCGGCCGCCATTGTAGACCCACAATTCGTCTAGTCAGACATAGTGGTAGTATCTTTCGACGTTTGAATAAACTGTGGTTCCATTTTAATATGAGCTTCTATCAAAGCCATAACAGTTTGTTGAAATAGGGTCAGATCTAAGTGATCTCTTCTTAGATATGTCAGTTGTAACATAACTCACTGTAATCTCATCAGTACAAGAAAAACATTGACAGTCTAAGCAATTAACGGCTGTTCTGAAGATCGTTCCCTGGGCATGGTTTGTATATCACCATCTGCCATGCGCTAGACAACTTGCAGTTTCCCTTGCGTAGACTAATGAACGCCACCGTTATAGACTAGTCTTCAGTGTACTGACAGATCGAAGTGGTTAACTAGTTACAAAATATGAAAAACTGACTGAATGGATTTAAACATCCAAGTGTTAAGTTACTACTGGACTGTGACAAAATACTATTCTCTAGACAGAGTCTAGCATATGTCCTTTTGGAAATATAAATATTTCCACCAATGTCTGTAGAAATCAATCACCTCAGTGATTCTTCTCACCAGAAACTTACTAAGTTCCAACTCGTTTGCGCAGCACTTCTCGTGACTATCACGATTTGAAAAGAACTTCTGCGTAGATTCGGCAACCATGTGCCTTGGCTCAGCGTAGACGCAACTTGCTTGCCAAGTGCTTGTGTTAGAATGAGCTAACCATGCCTGCTCCAGCTGGCTTTTATTCAAAACGGTCAGGGTCACGCGTCATCACCTGATATCTAGAAATCCTCATATCTCTTGAATCCCTGGTCCGATTTACTTGATACTAATTGCATTCTCTTTCATTTGGCCGAGCCAGTAATCTGATCCCAGTCTCAAGTCTCTACTCCATAGTTAACTATTTAATCAATAAATAGCCTCCACCTCTGCTATTACTCGCTACGTCACTTGACATCCAACTATCGGTAAAATTCTTCGAAATGCTTCTCGAAGCAATGTAGCGCGATATTCAAATATCTGAACTTTCAAAAGCGGCTACAGCCTTTCCCTTGATATCTAGGTGTCTTAAACTCGGAATACCCATTCCTAGAGTTGGGCACATCCACCCCACACCTAGCAAAAAATAAAAATTGAAAAATTTTTATTTTTCCTATCTACACATTAAATCATCTGGTTCTTGAATAATACACACATCAAAAAAAGTTTTGCATCACCTCGGTTCCCAGATCTCCGGCATATAGACGTTGACTGTGTATATTGTATCCAAGATACAGTCCCTTTGACTGTTCATAGATGTCACTAAAACTGCTCAAAGATGTAAACAACCATGCATGAGCAGGGCCTATTAGACGGAGGGGGTACGACAGCCGATCAGTTCCAGTCATTCCACCAGGACGAAGGTACGCTGCTCATGTTGTCTGTAGTTCTACCATGCCTAGAAGGTCAATACCGCAGTTCGATCGCGTCCGCATTGTTACTTTGTGTCAAGAAGGGCTCTCAACAAGGGAAGTTTCCAGGCGTCTCAGAGTGAACCAAAGCGATGTTGTTCGGACATGGAGGAGGTACAGAGATACAGGAACTGTCGATGACAGGCCTCGCTCAGGCCGCCCAAGGGCTACTACTCTAGTGGTTGACCGCTACTTACGGATTGCCGCTCGGAGGAACCCTGACAGCAATGCCACCATGTTGAATAATGCGTTTCGTTCAGCCACAGGACGTCGTGTTTCAACTCAAACTGTGCGCAATAGGCTGCATGATGCGCAACTTCACTCCCGACGTCCATGGCGAGGTCCAGCTTTGCAACCCCGACACCATGCAGCGCGGTACAGATGGGCCCAACAACATGCTGAATGGACCCCACGGAATTGGCATCACGTTCTCTTCACCGATGAGTGTCGCATATGCCTTCAACCAGACAATCGTCGGAGACGTGTTTGGAGGCACCCTGGTCAGGCTGAACGTCTTAGACACACTGTCCAGCGAGTGCAGCAAGGTGGTGGTTCCCTGATGTTTTGGGGTGGCATTATGTGGGGCCGACGTACGCCACTGGTGGTCATGGAAGGCTCCGAAACGGCTTTACGATACCTGAATGACATCCTCCGACCCATAGTGCAACCATATCGGCAGAATATTGGAGAGGCATTTGTCTTCATGGACGACAATTCTCGACCTCATCGTGCACATCTTGTGAATGCGTTCCTTCAAGATAACGACATCGCTCGACTACAGTGGCCAGCATGTTCGCCAGACATGAACCCTATCGAACATGCCTGGGATATGTTGAAAAGGGCTGTTTATGGACGTCTTGACCCACCAACCACTCTGAGAGATTTACGCCGAATTGTCGTTGAGGAGTGGGACAATTTGGACCAACAGTGTCTTGATGAACTTGTGGATAGTATGCCACGGCGAATACAGGCATGCATCAATGCAAGAGGACGTGCTACTGGGTATTAGAGGTAGTGGTGTGTACTGCAATCTGGACCACAAATGCTGAAAGTCTAGCTGTATGATGGTACAACATGCAATGTGTGGGTCTCATGAGCAATAAAACGAGCTGAAATGTTGTTTGTGTTGATCTCTATTCCCTTTGTATTTAACGGTTCCGGAACTCTTGGAACCGAGGTGATGCAAAACTTTTTTTGATGTGTGTAAATCTTCAAATTCGATGCATTATAAGTTCCCACGATGTTACCAGTTCGTGTGTTGGCTACTTCATAGCTTCCATTATTGTTTACTTCCACAATATTCAAAATCTTTAATTTCACCAGGCTTAATATCAAAAATATCGTGATACTCTTCCAAAATCTTCCCTAGCTCTGGGGACTCCTTCTCAGTGTAGACTTCTCTTCCCTCAGCTTCATGAAAAATCAGAGACCATTGAGCATCTCCCTCGATGTCTTCCTCTTCTTTTCCCTCGAAGTTAATCTCTTCGGTATTCTTGAATCTGATCGTCTCTGTCGTCATATCTATCACTGCTTGATATTTCTGAATGAAATCTGCTCCCAATATCATGTCAAAAGCCATGTCCTTCATTACAACAAATACATGTCGGAAATCATGTCCTCCAATCGTAATACATAAGTATAATTGTGTTTTACACAGAGATATTTTATTGGGTATTATTCCTTGGATCTTAATTCCTGATACTGGAATCTCCTCTAAATTCTCTTTGAGCTTCCACAGAATATAAAGCTTCTCACTCACCAGACAAAGCATAGCCCCAGTATCGATCAAAGTATCGACAGGCATACCGAATACTTCGCATGATATAATTGGCATTCTAATTCTGGTGCCCATTTCTTTTCGTTCGTCATTCTGTTGAATTAAGTCATCATCCTCTGCTTGCCATTTAATAATTCTGGAAGTGAAAGTATTCAAAATTCTATCTTCTACTGTGAATTCGAAGTTTTTTTTTTCATTACCATTCCCCCGGGATTGTTGTGTTCCCGATGGACCTGGTTCGTTGGGCCTCTGCTCCAAAAATTGCAAGTTATCTTGGTGTCTTGCTTCCAAATTTTTCCTCGTCTCCTTGTTAAACTCTTCATTGGGCTGACGAGTATCTCCATTCCCTCTATTATTGTAGTTATTTCTACCATAGGATCTTCTTTCTTGGTACCTTCCTTGAGTATCTCGTGGTCTTCTCCATCGAGTATTGTATCGATTAGCACCATCCGGTCTTGCATATGGTTTGTAACTGTATCTGTTACTGTACTGGTTCCATCCTCTCTTATTGGAATCTTCCCTCGGCGATTTCTCTTCTCGCTCCTCTCGAATCTCTCGAGGTGTCTGAGAATAACTATCAGCCATAACAGCATACACAGCGTTGTTATTCTTTCCTCCCTTCTGATGGAAGAATTGAGCGTTTGTATGATCCAGATTCTGTAATACTTCATCAAATTGTTCCATATTATAGATATCAGCAGCGATCAAAGTCCTCTGGACGTCTGCTGGAAATTGACGTATCAATGCAGTAATCAACTCGTTATCTGGCATCGGCGGATCTAAATGTTGAAGTTTAGACAGCTGTCCAGAAAAGTACGTAGAGTATCGAGTAGGTTGTGACGTCGAGAATCTCTTCGAATATAACTCTGCTCTGACTTGCTGTTGGGTTTCCGGGGACCAAAACTTCTTCAATAGCCCACGAGAAAACTCCTCAAAAGTGGTTAGAGTGGATCTAAATGCTCTGAACCACAGAAGTGCAGGACCTTCCAAGAACTTCCCTATCACTCGGATCTGTCTTTCTTTAGGGATCTTAGAATCTTTCAGGTAATCACCTGCTTCTCTCAAAAATTCCACGGGTGTCACAGAATCTCGCCCTGAAAATTTAGAAGGCTTGTCTTCTATATTCTTAAATACAGTTATGGGGTTGGATTGAAATACTGTCCTGACCTCATCCTGTCTTTGACTATCCGTGTCTCTAGCTCCTCCTAGATTTATCTGTATCTGTTCCTTTCCCCTTACATTTGGCATTTTCAACAGATGATCAGACTGTTTCTCATCCTTGATTTGAGTTTTCATAGCCTCAAGTTCCTTCTGGTTTTCTTCTGCCATCTTCTTAATTGCTTCAGTCTCTTTACAATTTTCCTTGACATCAGTGGATATCTGGTTCATAACAGCCTCATGACTTTTCAATGACCCTGTCATATCTGATATGTCCTTCTGAGTTGCTTGGATATCTTTGGCAATTACTTCAATATGGGATGACAAAGATTCCCTAATCTCCTTGATTCCCTCTTGATTCTCCAGCTTGAGTGTGTCTTTAATTTCATTGACAACTGTGGTTTTAATTTCAGTTTGTAACTCATTAATCACACCTTCTCTTATTTCTCCCATGACAAGTTCTTTGAATTGTTCCGTTAAACGTTGAACAACTAGAATTCCCATCTCGTTACTCTCCTTCTTCACTCTGACTCCCAGGTTGACCATGTCTTCACCAACTTTCCTAAGACCATGTTCTATCCTATCAGCTAAGCTTTGGGATCGAAGATCGGCATCGCGAAATTTTTCGTCCATTAAACTAGCGTTAGTAGCTAATGAAGTTTCGAGCTCATGTGTTTTATCGCATAATTTATTCATTTTACTTTCAAGTGTCATTTTCAAAATTTCAGAATTCTCTTTAATTTTACTTTCCATTGAATTAAATTTACTATTTAAATTTTCTTTCAAATTACCTTTTAAAGAATCAGAACTTTCTTTAAGTTTATTTTCCAAAGAATCAGAATTTTCTTTAAGTTTATCATTCAAATTTTCTCTAAGTTTATTTTCTAAAGAATCAGAATTTTCTTTAAGTTTATTTTCGAAAGAATCGGAATTTTCCTTAAGTTTTTCATCTAAACTTTCTTTCAAGTTATCTTTTAACCTACTTTCTAAAGAGTCAGAATTTTCTTTAAGTTTCTTTTCCAAAGCCTCAGTATTTTCTTTCATAATGGCTGCTACACGCAGTCCATCCTCTTTTGAACTCTCCTCCAAACTCCTCATCATCCTCATCATTTCTTCCATAATTTTCAATTACTATTCAAAACTTAGGGGTATACAACAGTGGCAAACACAAGCTTATAACTAGAACAAGAAATATGAATAGCTAATTGGAACACTCTAATAAAATGAGATTTGTCCTAATATCGACGTGATGGAAAAACAAAATTCTCTACTTTTACGAATTACATTTACCACAATATCACAAGAAAAATATGCAAGTTCTCAAATATCCTCCACCTGGATTCTAATAATGTGTATGTCCTGTCATCGAACGTTTACTACTGAATTTACTTGACGCCCTAATGGTTAAGCCATTATCAAAAATAATCAAACCCATTCTAATTATTAACCAAGTTAAATTTTTAATTTTCCCCACTAATTGGGTTTCCTACTAATTTATTCATCCAAACCAGACATCTCTCAACTCCCAAAATATTTCTATAAATATTATCACAATTTCAAATCGGCATGCGATTGACCATGTCTAAATCGAGACCCACGTTCGAAGCCATTTCTCTCTCTATCTTATTTTATGTGCCCGTTTAGACCGGAGTCCGCACGACCACATATGCATTTTACCAATAATCAGTCAGCACGAGAGTCAAAATATCCCGGAGCGCCAGATGGGTTAAAGCAAATCGCAAAAACGACATCAAATTAAAAAAAATGCTTTGCTGATTTTTGGCTCAATGCAACAATAAGGATAGAAGGAGATTTAATTGGGTGTAACACATCTGGTAAAATTATCTCAGTTTATTTTAAAGTTAAAATCTGACTGCAAGAATGCTCAAAGCAGCATCATCCACGTGTGGCGATCCACACACTTATTTACACACAATATACAGAAATCTTCCAAACACATTTGACAATCTTTTTGGAAAGACAAGTCCGATTAATAGTCCTGTGGACTGTGTTCCAAAATTATTTAATATTTAATTCCAGTTCAAAATTAATTGTCTATACTGGAAATAACGTAGATCACTGTTTGACTATTTACATGATATTAACACTCGTAGAATAAATGTTTATAGAATTCTTAAACTTTCACTCGTTTTTCTTTTCCAGTTTTCAAAAATATATCGTCGAAAATATTATCATCATTTAAGCAACACAAATTATTAACATATATATTAATAACATCTGAAAAGTATTTGACCATTGAGCATAGCATCGAAGAACTGTGCGAAGCACAACAACAATTAATTGTTCTTCTGACATTAAACATTCGAGAAGTGACTCGATTATGAACTTCAAGTTCCAAACAAAATACATGATTTCTGAATCATCAACTTGATCAATAAATGGTTGAACCATTCAACTATTCAATTTTCCACTTGGAATCATTATTATCAAAATATTTATATTCATGGCCATTTCTAGCAACTTTCACAACTTGCAATTCTTCGACAGAATGCGGAAATTAGAATTTGTAGCTTTATAATGAATTCATTTAGTTCATGGCACTAGGATTGAAAATATCCTTCAAATTATTCGTGGTTAAAGAATTATTTTTTTAATTGGCAGTGGCCCATTCTATTATTTGTGTAAGAACACAATATTACAACAACAACGGCAAAGGTCTTCCTCTGAAGAAGAATAAACTACTATCATGACAAATCCGGGTTCTAGCAAAATCAAAGTCTAAATGGAATTCGTAAAACAAGGTTGAAATAAGAACTGATGGTTTCAAAGAAATAACCTTCGGGTTATTCATACGACGAAATGTGTGGCTCCAATACTCCTACTATAAACCTGAGCCATCGAACCTGCTATTTGATTGATGCTCGAAAAAACCTTCATTCCTGCGACTTAACATGCGCACCTGGGAATGGCATTTCAACTACTCCACACACATAAATTATCTTCCCAAAATTTATACAATAAATCAAGCCTCTGCTTGTTATCAACACTGGAAGATTAATAAACTTACAAGTTTATTCTATTTTACCATTCAGTTCAACCCGTGAATTTACCATACTTATGAAAAGCTTTATTTCACTTTCGAGTGTATTTACGTCATGATTTTATATAAACACAAAAATATCCTATTTGATACAAATATAATTTGCTTCCCGTTTCATGCCTCTCCGTGTTATATGAAAAATATACTTTGCTCAATGCAAATATCAACTGTTCAACCAGAACTGAAATGTTGGTTGAATGCGGGCTTGCGCTAGCCACTCTCCTTCGGAAAATCTCCTGTTCCAAACTAGAAATGTTTAAACTACTTCATAGGCTCTTTCTCAATACATATGATTATTAGAAAATATAATATCCAAGAATTATTTAGAAAATTATAAAATTATTATTATTATTATTAGTGGATTATTATTATTATTATTATTTTAAATATGTTTAATTATCATCTCATTATGTGAGAATCCACATGTTCGAACCTTCGAATATGGAAAAAATATCCATTCCTCAACAAAAATAAATTTAACTTTTACAGTTACATCGGGGGTTTTCCGTGGTTTCCTTAAAATATGAAAAATTCAAATAAATGCTCGAAATGCTCGGTCATCGATCCTAAACTGTTCTGAGTGCTGAAAATGCTCAGAATAACTCTAATAAGTCTTGCGTAAATCATTGCAAGCTTTAAATACGACGAAAAATAATGTGTTGGTCATCTGCAGAAAAATAGTTGGTTCCAATTAGCTAGGCATAATATAATTCAAATGTGGCTTACATTTCTTGATGGTCTTGAAGTGTAGTAAATCTGGTCTGTACCAGATTTATCCATAAACATGCCCTATCGGACAAGCACGTATAATCCTTGTATCGGCCGCCATTGTAGACCCACAATTCGTCTAGTCAGACATAGTGGTAGTATCTTTCGACGTTTGAATAAACTGTGGTTCCATTTTAATATGAGCTTCTATCAAAGCCATAACAGTTTGTTGAAATAGGGTCAGATCTAAGTGATCTCTTCTTAGATATGTCAGTTGTAACATAACTCACTGTAATCTCATCAGTACAAGAAAAACATTGACAGTCTAAGCAAATAACGGCTGTTCTGAAGATCGTTCCCTGGGCATGGTTTGTATATCACCATCTGCCATGCGCTAGACAACTTGCAGTTTACCTTGAGTAGACTAATGAAAGCCACCGTTATAGACTAGTCTTCAGTGTACTGACAGATCGAAGTGGTTAACTAGTTACAAAATATGAAAAACTGACTGAATGGATTTAAACATCCAAGTGTTAAGTTACTACTGGACTGTGACAAAATACTATTTTCTAGACAGAGTCTAGCATATGTCCTTTTGGAAATATAAATATTTCCACCAATGTCTGTAGAAATCAATCACCTCAGTAATTCTTCTCACCAGAAACTTACTAAGTTCCAACTCGTTTGCACAGCACTTCTCGTGACTATCACGATTTGAAAAGAACTTCTGCGTAGATTCGGCAACCATGTGCCTTGGCTCAGCGTAGACGCAACTTGCTTGCCAAGTGCTTGTGTTAGAATGAGCTAACCATGCCTGCTCCAGCTGGCTTTTATTCAAAACGGTCAGGGTCACGCGTCATCACCTGATATCTAGAAATCCTCATATCTCTTGAATCCCTGGTCCGATTTACTTGATACTAATTGCATTCTCTTTCATTTGGCCGAGCCAGTAATCTGATCCCAGTCTCAAGTCTCTACTCCATAGTTAACTATTTAATCAATAAATAGCCTCCTCCTCTGCTATTACTCGCTACGTCACTTGACATCCAACTATCGGTAAAATCCTTCGAAATGCTTCTCGAAGCAATGTAGCGCGATATTCAAATATCTGAACTTTCAAAAGGGGCTACAGCCTTTCCCTTGATATCTAGGTGTCTGAAACTCGGAATACCCATTCCTAGAGTTGGGCACAGTATAACAGCCATGCGGATCCGGGGTGGATGCGTATAACAGCCATGCGGACGCGGGGGGGATGCGTATAACAGCCATGCGGATCCGGGGTGGATGCGTATAACAGCCGTGCGGATCCGGGGTGGATGCGTATAACAGCCGTGCGGATCCGGGGCGGATGCGTATAACAGCCGTGCGGATCCGGGGTGGATGCGTATAACAGCCATGCGGATCCGGGGTGGATGCGTATAACAGCCGTGCGGATCCGGGGTGGATGCGTATAACAGCCATGCGGACGCGGGGTGGATGCGTATAACAGCCGTGCGGACGCGGGGTGGATGCGTATAATAGTCGTGCGGACGCGGGGTGGATGCGTATAACAGCCGTGCGGACGCGGGGTGGATGCGTATAACAGTCGTGCGGATCCGGGGTGGATGCGTATAACAGTCGTGCGGACGCGGGGTGGATGCGTATAACAGCCGTGCGGACGCGGGGTGGATGCGTATAACAGCCATGCGGATCCGGGGTGGATGCGTATAACAGCCGTGCGGACGCGGGGTGGATGCGTATAACAGCCATGCGGATCCGGGGTGGATGCGTATAACAGCCATGCGGATCCGGGGTGGATGCGTATAACAGCCATGCGGACGCGGGGTGGATGCGTATAACAGCCGTGCGGATCCGGGGTGGATGCGTATAACAGCCATGCGGATCCGGGGTGGATGCGTATAACAGCCATGCGGACGCGGGGTGGATGCGTATAACAGCCGTGCGGATCCGGGGTGGATGCGTATAACAGCCATGCGGATCCGGGGTGGATGCGTATAACAGCCGTGCGGACGCGGGGTGGATGCGTATAACAGCCATGCGGACGCGGGGTGGATGCGTATAACAGCCGTGCGGACGCGGGGTGGATGCGTATAACAGCCGTGCGGATCCGGGGTGGATGCGTATAACAGCCATGCGGACGCGGGGTGGATGCGTATAACAGCCGTGCGGACGCGGGGTGGATGCGTATAACAGCCGTGCGGACGCGGGGTGGATGCGTATAACAGCCGTGCGGACGCGGGGTGGATGCGTATAACAGCCATGCGGACGCGGGGTGGATGCGTATAACAGCCATGCGGACGCGGGGTGGATGCGTATAACAGCCGTGCGGACGCGGGGTGGATGCGTATAACAGCCGTGCGGACGCGGGGTGGATGCGTATAACAGCCATGCGGACGCGGGGTGGATGCGTATAACAGCCGTGCGGACGCGGGGTGGATGCGTATAACAGCCATGCGGACGCGGGGTGGATGCGTATAACAGCCATGCGGACGCGGGGTGGATGCGTATAACAGCCGTGCGGACGCGGGGTGGATGCGTATAACAGCCGTGCGGACGCGGGGTGGATGCGTATAACAGCCATGCGGACGCGGGGTGGATGCGTATAACAGCCGTGCGGATCCGGGGTGGATGCGTATTGTGCCCGTTTAGACCGGAGTCCGCACGACCACATATGCATTTTACCAATAATCAGTCAGCACGAGAGTCAAAATATCCCGGAGCGCCAGATGGGTTAAAGCAAATTGCAAAAACGACATCAAATTAAAAAAAATGCTTTGCTGATTTTTGGCTCAATGCAACAATAAGGATAGAAGGAGATTTAATTGGGTGTAACACATCTGGTAAAATTATCTCAGTTTATTTTAAAGTTAAAATCTGACTGCAAGAATGCTCAAAGCAGCATCATCCACGTGTGGCGATCCACACACTTATTTACACACAATATACAGAAATCTTCCAAATACATTTGACAATCTTTTTGGAAACACAAGTCCGATTAATAGTCCTGTGGACTGTGTTCCAAAATTATTTAATATTTAATTCCAGTTCAAAATTAATTGTCTATACTGGAAATAACGTAGATCACTGTTTGACTATTTACATGATATTAACACTCGTAGAATAAATGTTTATAGAATTCTTAAACTTTCACTCGTTTTTCTTTTCCAGTTTTCAAAAATATATCGTCGAAAATATTATCATCATTTAAGCAACACAAATTATTAACATATATATTAATAACATCTGAAAAGTATTTGACCATTGAGCATAGCATCGAAGAACTGTGCGAAGCACAACAACAATTAATTGTTCTTCTGACATTAAACATTCGAGAAGTGACTCGATTATGAACTTCAAGTTCCAAACAAAATACATGATTTCTGAATCATCAACTTGATCAATAAATGGTTGAACCATTCAACTATTCAATTTTCCACTTGGAATCATTATTATCAATATATTTATATTCATGGCCATTTCTAGCAACTTTCACAACTTGCAATTCTTCGACAGAATGCGGAAATTAGAATTTGTAGCGTTATAATGAATTCATTTAGTTCATGGCACTAGGATTGAAAATATCCTTCAAATTATTCGTGGTTAAAGAATTATTTTTTTAATTGGCAGTGGCCCATTCTATTATTTGTGTAAGAACACAATATTACAACAACAACGGCAAAGGTCTTCCTCTGAAGAAGAATAAACTACTATCATGACAAATCCGGGTTCTAGCAAAATCAAAGTCTAAATGGAATTCGTAAAACAAGGTTGAAATAAGAACTGATGGTTTCAAAGAAATAACCTTCGGGTTATTCATACGACGAAATGTGTGGCTCCAATACTCCTACTATAAACCTGAGCCATCGAACCTGCTATTTGATTGATGCTCGAAAAAACCTTCATTCCTGCGACTTAACATGCGCACCTGGGAATGGCATTTCAACTACTCCACACACATAAATTATCTTCCCAAAATTTATACAATAAATCAAGCCTCTGCTTGTTATCAACACTGGAAGATTAATAAACTTACAAGTTTATTCTATTTTACCATTCAGTTCAACCCGTGAATTTACCATACTTATGAAAAGCTTTATTTCACTTTCGAGTGTATTTACGTCATGATTTTATATAAACACAAAAATATCCTATTTGATACAAATATCATTTGCTTCCCGTTTCATGCCTCTCCGTGTTATATGAAAAATATACTTTGCTCAATGCAAATATCAACTGTTCAACCAGAACTGAAATGTTGGTTGAATGCGGGCTTGCGCTAACCACTCTCCTTCGGAAAATCTCCTGTTCCAAACTAGAAATGTTTAAACTCCTTCATAGGCTCTTTCTCAATACATATGATTATTAGAAAATATAATATCCAAGAATTATTTAGAAAATTATAAAATTATTATTATTATTATTAGTGGATTATTATTATTATTTTAAATATGTTTAATTATCATCTCATTATGTGAGAATCCACATGTTCGAACCTTCGAATATGGAAAAAATATCCATTCCTCAACAAAAATAAATTTAACTTTTACAGTTACATCGGGGGTTTTCCGTGGTTTCCTTAAAATATGAAAAATTCAAATAAATGATCGAAATGCTCGGTCATCGATCCTAAACTGTTCTGAGTGCTGAAAATGCTCAGAATAACTCTAATAAGTCTTGCGTAAATCATTGCAAGCTTTAAATACGACGAAAAATAATGTGTTGATCATCTGCAGAAAAATAGTTGGTTCCAATTAGCTAGGCATAATATAATTCAAATGTGGCTTACATTTCTTGATGGTCTTGAAGTGTAGTAAATCTGGTCTGTACCAGATTTATCCATAAACATGCCCTATCGGACAAGCACGTATAATCCTTGTATCGGCCGCCATTGTAGACCCACAATTCGTCTAGTCAGACATAGTGGTAGTATCTTTCGACGTTTGAATAAACTGTGGTTCCATTTTAATATGAGCTTCTATCAAAGCCATAACAGTTTGTTGAAATAGGGTCAGATCTAAGTGATCTCTTCTTAGATATGTCAGTTGTAACATAACTCACTGTAATCTCATCAGTACAAGAAAAACATTGACAGTCTAAGCAAATAACGGCTGTTCTGAAGATCGTTCCCTGGGCATGGTTTGTATATCACCATCTGCCATGCGCTAGACAACTTGCAGTTTACCTTGAGTAGACTAATGAACGCCACCGTTATAGACTAGTCTTCAGTGTACTGACAGATCGAAGTGGTTAACTAGTTACAAAATATGAAAAACTGACTGAATGGATTTAAACATCCAAGTGTTAAGTTACTACTGGACTGTGACAAAATACTATTTTCTAGACAGAGTCTAGCATATGTCCTTTTGGAAATATAAATATTTCCACCAATGTCTGTAGAAATCAATCACCTCAGTAATTCTTCTCACCAGAAACTTACTAAGTTCCAACTCGTTTGCACAGCACTTCTCGTGACTATCACGATTTGAAAAGAACTTCTGCGTAGATTCGGCAACCATGTGCCTTGGCTCAGCGTAGACGCAACTTGCTTGCCAAGTGCTTGTGTTAGAATGAGCTAACCATGCCTGCTCCAGCTGGCTTTTATTCAAAACGGTCAGGGTCACGCGTCATCACCTGATATCTAGAAATCCTCATATCTCTTGAATCCCTGGTCCGATTTACTTGATACTAATTGCATTCTCTTTCATTTGGCCGAGCCAGTAATCTGATCCCAGTCTCAAGTCTCTACTCCATAGTTAACTATTTAATCAATAAATAGCCTCCACCTCTGCTATTACTCGCTACGTCACTTGACATCCAACTATCGGTAAAATCCTTCGAAATGCTTCTCGAAGCAATGTAGCGCGATATTCAAATATCTGAACTTTCAAAAGGGGCTACAGCCTTTCCCTTGATATCTAGGTGTCTGAAACTCGGAATACCCATTCCTAGAGTTGGGCACAGTATAACAGCCATGCGGATCCGGGGTGGATGCGTATAACAGCCATGCGGATCCGGGGTGGATGCGTATAACAGCCATGCGGATCCGGGGTGGATGCGTATAACAGCCATGCGGATCCGGGGTGGATGCGTATAACAGCCATGCGGATCCGGGGTGGATGCGTATAACAGCCGTGCGGATCCGGGGTGGATGCGTATAACAGCCGTGCGGATCCGGGGTGGATGCGTATAACAGCCGTGCGGATCCGGGGTGGATGCGTATAACAGCCGTGCGGATCCGGGGTGGATGCGTATAACAGCCGTGCGGACGCGGGGTGGATGCGTATAATAGTCGTGCGGACGCGGGGTGGATGCGTATAACAGCCGTGCGGATCCGGGGTGGATGCGTATAACAGCCATGCGGACGCGGGGTGGATGCGTATAACAGCCGTGCGGACGCGGGGTGGATGCGTATAACAGCCGTGCGGACGCGGGGTGGATGCGTATAACAGCCGTGCGGATCCGGGGTGGATGCGTATAACAGCCGTGCGGATCCGGGGTGGATGCGTTTAACAGCCATGCGGATCCGGGGTGGATGCGTATAACAGCCGTGCGGATCCGGGGTGGATGCGTATAACAGCCGTGCGGATCCGGGGTGGATGCGTTTAACAGCCATGCGGATCCGGGGTGGATGCGTATAACAGCCGTGCGGATCCGGGGTGGATGCGTATAACAGCCGTGCGGATCCGGGGTGGATGCGTTTAACAGCCATGCGGATCCGGGGTGGATGCGTATAACAGCCGTGCGGATCCGGGGTGGATGCGTATAACAGCCGTGCGGATCCGGGGTGGATGCGTATAACAGCCGTGCGGATCCGGGGTGGATGCGTTTAACAGCCATGCGGACGCGGGGTGGATGCGTATAACAGCCGTGCGGACGCGGGGTGGATGCGTATAACAGCCGTGCGGACGCGGGGTGGATGCGTATAACAGCCGTGCGGACGCGGGGTGGATGCGTATAACAGCCATGCGGATCCGGGGTGGATGCGTATAACAGTCGTGCGGATCCGGGGTGGATGCGTATAACAGCCATGCGGACGCGGGGTGGATGCGTATAACAGCCATGCGGATCCGGGGTGGATGCGTATAACAGCCATGCGGATCCGGGGTGGATGCGTATAACAGTCGTGCGGATCCGGGGTGGATGCGTATAACAGCCATGCGGACGCGGGGTGGATGCGTATAACAGCCATGCGGATCCGGGGTGGATGCGTATAACAGCCATGCGGTTCCGGGGTGGATGCGTATAACAGCCGTGCGGATCTGGGGTGGATGCGGATAACAGTCGTGCGGATCCGGGGCGAATGCGGATAAAAGTCATGTGGATCCGGGGCGGAAGCGGATAACATCCGTGCGGATGCGGATAATGTATCGCTTATCCGCGCAGGGCTCTAATATAGTACATAGACAGTCCAGGTCGAATATCACGTTTCCATTCGTGCATCTGAATTAATTACATATAATTCGGTAATCTGGAATACCGTACACACTTTTGTCTCCAATGTGATTTCCAAATCCGTGATTCCGTGATATATTATTGGGCACAATGACAATAATAATAATAATAATAATAATAAAAGGGTCATTTCATTCCCACCCAACGAGGGTGGGCGGGCCCCTATAGATGGCCGCACCATCTCTTGGGCCAGAGGAGAGGATTGAATGGAAGGTGGAGAGTTATAGCAGAAGGGTGGTGGTGGGTTGTTGTAAGTTGGAGAAGGAGAAATGATTTGACCTCTTGGCTAAGATTGACGTTTTGAAAATTTGGTGTTGACGAAAAATTGCTCTTAAATGCATTGTACTATTGTAGGTGGAGGCGTTAGATGTAGAATTTTGAGATTTTAAGTTTAATGGTTTTGTAAGAGAGTTGAAATGTGGTGTTTTCAGAAGTTAGAAGCTAGAGTGGGTGATGAGCTTCGATAGGTGGAGATTTTTTATTTTTTTATTTTTTTTAGAAGTGGATGATTATGTATTGTGAGATGGGAGCAATTGGTGGTGCTTGTGGTGATGTGAAGTGAGGGTGGGAGTAAGTGGAGAATGGAGTTTGCGAGGAGTTGATCGTGTGTACGGTATGTGAGGGTATTTGAAGATGGTATGGGATGGGATGAAAAAGGTGCGTTGAGGGGAGTGTGGATGATGAGATATGGTAATTGATGTTTGAATGATTCTGAAATGAATGCGATGATAGAAATGGATGATTTTGTTTGCTGAGATGGAGGTGATGGATGACGTTGGTGGAGATGAGAATTGAAGCGTTATTGTAGAAAAGAGAGAGAAGAGAAAAGAGTCGAAATAAAATAGAAGGAAAAGAAATATAAGCTGTTGTTGGAAGATGTGAGTATGTATGGATTGTTTGATGGTGAGGTGATGGTGATTTTTTTTTTGTAGAGGACTATCAGTCTGGGGCAGGGGTGAGGCTTTTGAGGTGGAGTAGGCCTAGTTTAGAGTATACTGGGTTGCGTAGCTGGAGTGCCTCAAGTTGTCGTACAATCGGATTCTGCGTTCTTCTAGCGCGCTTCAGGTAGCGCAGTTGAAGAAGGTGTATGTACGTCTTAACGGGGGGTAATGGCATTAGACGGTACAGATCCTCACTTGGGTGTATTGGGGGGAGGCGAAGGGCTATGCGGGCGATGCGTCGTTCCATGGTTACCAGGGGGTGCAAGTAGCTGGCGGCGCAGCCGGCCCAGACAACATGCCCATATGTGATGTAAGAGCGGATGCGGGTCTTGTATGTATAGAACAGCGTTGAGGCATGCAGCCCCCAAGAGGTGCCGATCAGCCTGGTGATGAGGCGAGAGCGCTTCTGAGCAGAGGCCGTAAGTGCGCGTAGATGTGGACGAAGGGTGAAGTGCTCGTCAAAGATGACGCCCAGGTAGCGTAGAGATGGTGAAGTGTGAAGGCGGTGGTCGTGGATACTTAGGGTCAGAAGATTGGGGTTGCGGGTGGCCGAGTTGGCATGGCGACGGGGACGGAAAAGTACGGCTTTTGTCTTGTCCGTATTTAGACTGAGATGCCAGCGATCGCACCAGGCCGTGAATCGGTCGAGATATGGTTGGACAAGTCTGTTGATGGCTGTGACGGAGGGGCAAGGAGCGAGTATTGCAGTGTCGTCTGCGAACTGAAGGAGGTGGAGGGGAGCCGGAGGTTGGGGGATATCTCCGACAAAAAAGATGTAGAGGAGAGGGGATAGTACTGACCCTTGGGGTACGCCTTGGGTTAGAGAGAAGGAGCGTGAGAGGATGCGATTGATAGTAATGCGGGCGGTGCGGGGACTGAGGAAGTCTCCAATAAGGCGGATGAAATTATGAGGGAGGTGGTAGTAGTGGAGTTTTAGGAGAGCTGAGTGCCAGACGGTGTCGAAGGCACTCTGAAAATCGAAGGTGAGGAGGAGAGAGGGGCGGAAGCGGTTCATGTTATCGGCTGTGAGGGTGGTGAGGCGGAGTAGTTGGTCATGAATGGAGAGGGCAGGCCGGAAATCACATTGGGAGAGGGGGAGTAGCTGATGTTGAGTGAGATGGAGGTAGGTGCGGCGGACTAGGGTTTTTTCGAATAGTTTGGAGAGGACGGCTGTGAGGCAGATGGGACGATAGGAGGAAGGGTCGGAGAGTGGTTTGTTGGGTTTGGGGAAGAGAAGCATGGTGGCAGCGCGCCATGCCGTTGGGTAGAATCCGGTTTTGAGGAGGTAGGTATAGAGGGTGGCGAGGAGCTTGTAGAAGATAGGGGGTTGGTGTATTCTTTGAATACACGGTACCTGAGATATAATTTTTATTGCTCCTTGCATGTTCATTTCTTCCTTCCTCTTTGTCAAACACCAACAGTGATCTTCTGTTTTCTCCTTGATAGGCAAATCTCTTATGTCTTCATAAGTCTGTTCTAGATATATAACTTCTGTGACCCACCTAGCGTCATCTCGCAGCGAATTTCTGAAGCTCCTCAATTCTTCCTGGTGCTAGAGGACTTGCTTCTCCATTTGGCCACCAGATCCTGTTACCATCGCCAGCTATTTTCTCCTTGAGCAAGAGGACTACGTCTACTGTTTCACTCACCATGCTGCGCTAGTATCGCCTGTTATCAACTCTTTGAAGACCAGCTCAGCAAGAGAAGATTATTTTTTGTTATAACATTGGCAATGCTTATATGTTCTCCTTTTGTCTCCTACCCCCCACTCTTTTCCCCTTCCTTGGTCCCTCCGTGCTCCGTTGAGCAGGTCTCACTTCTCAGTCGGCAGTTGACTCGATCAGTTAAAGCTCCTCTCGAGCTAGCCTCCTCAAACCAAGAGGCATACTCTCTTCTACGCCATGTTGGCAAAGTAGTTGTCATCTAGGGAAACTTCGCCTTCAACATGAAATCAAGATAAGTACCATTTTAAAAGTTTTAACCTCATCTTCATGGTTTTAACTTCCACGTGCTTTTAATGATATTTTTATAGACAGTGTGAAATTATTTACTTTGGGGCAAAAATCATTCTTCGTGGGATTTGCCATGTTGAGCTTTTGCTTGTATAAGCCAACTTTACTAAAAAAGAGCTTTTCTTAAGCTATTTAAATGAGAAATCTTCTCACTACGTGGGATATTATCTAATACCCGCTGTCTATAAATTATAAAGTTAGTTCCTCCGCTGGATTAACTTTGACTCCACTCTTCTATAAAGATCGTTCTGGAACTTTCCAGATCTGGTACTCTATCTGCGAGGCTTGCCGTCAGGTATTCTTCACTCACTTGTGAAAATACTAGTTAAAATGAGGAATCCTCCTTAAATTACTGCAATAGCTAACTTTCGTCCACCGTTGGGATGTTCTATGGCGCATTTAACTGTAATCCACCATTTTCTCCAGCAATAGACTCTCGCCTACCTAGTGCAACCAGTTCTTTTCAGCATTGTAAAAACTTTCTTTCTCATGAACTTTCGAGTTTCTACAGTGAACTTTGCATCAATCTTTACAGACCATAGTGATAATCAGTGCTTGTTCCACTTTTCTACCGCGTCGCGATCGTCCGTTTATATTAAATACGGCCATGAACATTTTTTCCTCCATCCCTATTTCTCTTTCCTAAACCTCTTACTAACAATCTTTAATAAACTTTTAAATTTAGGTCTGTTTCAATAAGGTGTCACTTACGAAGTGCCCTTCCAACTTTGCTAGTTTAACATTAATTAAATTCTGTATAATTACGTGTGTGACACACGATTCAAATTCACATTGTTTCTTTCCTATAATCAGGGAATACAATTCTTTAAACTCTTGAGCGAGTCATGTTCAGGTTTCACGAAATGGAAACTGTCCCATTTGGCTAGTGATTCCTGCTCAAACTTGGGAAGTCTAGAACCTTCCTTTTAACTTTCTTCAGGTTTCACAGTAAGTGACCTGCTCTCTTTTGTATAATTCTCATATAGTAATTCTGTTTAAATATAAGAAGTTGTAGAAACTTCCATTTTATTCTTCATGTTTTTATTATTGTTATTTTCGAAGTTGTCACTTTCTCTAGAACATTCTCTCAAGAATTTCTTAAGGTGCACTCTTTGTACTCCAATTCACGTTCAAACTTTAATTACTTCATTGTTTATTTGTTTAAATCTTATCAAGATTTTAGAAACATGTAAGGTTTGAAATTTTGTAAATTGTCAATTGCCTGGAGCAAACGTTTAATGTTGAGAGGTCTGCGACCCCATTTGTTAAAAAGTTCAAATGAACTATGTTTGTCAAAATTATATTACACGCTTGTTAATTTTCTCAAACTTCTTTGAATTGTTAAATAAATGAAGCGTTTCCTTTCGCTTTTTCATTTACGAATACAAAGTTTAGGCAAAATCCTGTCTTCCTTGACTCTCCTCACTCAATGACATTAAAATCATCAATAGGGCTTTCACCATTTGTTGCATTTGAGCAAGAACTCTTAATTTTCACCTCACTAAAGTTCTTTTTAGCTTTAATAGCTAATTCTAATTGGCCCGTAAGGCAAGTAAAGCTCGCTAAGCCAGCTACCTGCTTGTGGAGACCCTATCCGAAAACTTATGGTCAGTTTTCTAAAAGATAAGTGTTTCCTTTTGTCTAAACTTTAGGAAGAATGACCATAACCTTTAGTTTAGAATGGAGTCTGGGGTTCGACCCTGGACGGGATACATAATTCCTCCACCCTTTGTTGCTCGTTATCGTCCTCGATAACAATTTTCTTAAATCTATTCTTTGCAGATTTAATACCTTGATATATTCTTGTTCTAAATATTAACATAATAACACAGAAAATAAGTATTATAATACTTGTGTTCACAGACACAAAAGTTTTCATTTTAGTGTTGTATTCTGGAATGGGTTTTAAATCTAACTTCATTCCTTTCACATCGAGGTGGGATGAATGGAAATTTATTTCGGTTTCAACGTATGGATCATTTGGAGTTGACAGGAGTGGAAACAGGTGCACATAATTTGTAGGTTGCTGTTGCAAAGTTATGCCCATACTTGTAATAGGGCAAGACTCATTTGAGTAGATAACATATGATCCTGCTAATTTTATAGTTCTCTGAGATTCTGGGCAGGTTTGCAAGATTATTTGAGGATTTTTACTAGAGTAAAGGCTATGCTTCTTATTTAGTGGTTGAAATAGTTGTACCTCGTTTTTACAGTGGCAAATTGACATCTGGTAGTGTCCGTTAAATTACATGAAGTTATTCTAGTATTAAAGAGTATACATGCGTAATATTGAGTAATTTTTATACATGGTGCGTTAGACCATCTTAAGGTAGGTCCTTGCAAGTAATATTTTTCCGGAGGGATTAATATTAGATTATTGCTAGGTACAGGAGAAATTTTATACAATGTATAAGTTTTAGCATCAGTGATTGGCATATATAATATTACAACCATTTCTTCGTTCATCATGAGAACTTGCGTTTTTGACAGTTTAAGGTTCTCAAATTGATGATACTGGTCAGTATGAATTATAGTTTTTGTTGGGTAGATTAGTTGTAAATGTTTTACAACATTTGTTAAATCCTTTTGGGAGAACATCTTGATATTTGTCATTTCATTAAATGACAAGCTAATAGTATCTTGCATCACTTGTATGATTTTATCTAATTTGTTCGTACACAAGAGCACATATTGTTGATGTTCCAGAAGGTTAATCTTGAAGTCTTCTTCTTGTAAAATACCTTTAATTACCTTCATATTATAGTTTACATGGATCATTTCATTATAGAACTTTTGAGCAATGGAGTTACTGAATGATATTAATTTATTAATATGTTTAATTTCCTTGGCGATACTTTGTTTTAATGCTTCTAATTGTTTTTGTAGGTTGTCTAGATCATCTTGGTCTAGATTACCTGATATGAATTTAATTATACTACCTAAACCATTTATAAGACCTCTCTTACTTCTAGGTGTAGCAGGTAGTAACTTATTTAATTCCTTTTTTGTTTCTTTAATTGATTCTCTTAATTCTGATATTAGATAAGGAAAAGTATTATTGATTCGTGATATGAGACTTGAGATAGTGTCTTGAATATTATTATAAGATTCTTTTAAACTCGTTAAATTGAAATGAAACATGAACCGGTGATAATCGTTAATTATTAAGGCTGGTCCTAATGAGTCGGCATAGAATCCTTGTGTCTGGATGGGCTGTGTGATAATGGTGCCATATCCAGGGAGGAATCTGGATTTAAAAAAATTCTTTTTGGTTTAATGTCCCGAAAATTCCTTACATGAGTTTTACCGTTTCTCATTTTACAGTATACCCAGTTTTCTTCAATTTTGGTAATGATACCTTCGTTGTACAGGTTTTTTGATTTCTTGTTTCTGGTGAGGGGATCTAATACGTAGACAGTTTCAATAATTTGGTAATTATGATTGAAAGTGTCGGTGTTTGGTTTAGTAAGACTCTCTTTTACAATTTTCAACTGATTTCCTTGTCTTTCAATGTATTCATTGATTTTGGGACATGGCGAGAAGACGTGGTCTAAAGCCTTATAGTAGGGTCCGTATAGAACGTTGAAAGGAGGTTGTTTAGTAGTGGAATGGATTGAAGAATTGTAATTCGTGATTATGGTGGTCACGAGCTCTGAGAGCGGAGTGAACTTATCGTGATCTCTGGAGATACGAAGTTTCTCTAGAAGGGTCGAATTCAGTTTTTCTACTGGAGAATTAGATGAAGAATTCAAAGGGGTAGTAGCGTGATATTCGATGTTCGTGGCTTTACAATATTCTTTTATGACATTGTTTTCGAACTCTCCTCCTTGGTCATGTGTGATTTTCCTTGGGAATCCATGGTGGGAAAAGTAAACTTGTAATTGGCTTAGTGTGGCCAGACCTGTACCATTTGGTAAAATGTAGGCTTGTCCATACTTTGAGAAAATGTCAATTATAGTTAATATGCGACTTTGCTCGAAGTGAAACGTGTCGATGTGAATTTGAGAGAAAGGGTGATCGGCGGTGATGGGACCTTGGTTCGATACCTCGTTAGGGTGTCTCTCGTATTTGTTTCTTTGACAGAGGTTACATTGATTGATGATTGTCCTAATTTGTTCTCTTAAATGAGGCCAGTAATATTTGGTCTTAAGATGTTCGTAAGTTTCTACTATACCATTGTGGTTTTCAGAATGATAGTGTGAAATCAGCTGTCTCTGAGTTTCGGGGCTTTCAATGTCTTCCAAGAATTTGGATGACCTGATAATGATTAGTTCAGAAGTAAATAGTTTCTGGCATGCCCTGATGAATGGGATCTCGAGAGTGATATCGTCAAAATAAGTAGCGTACTTGTTTGAGGTTACTATTATTTTGAGGAGGTGATTTGCTAAATCTTCCTGAAGGTTCTTCTTTGTGACAATCATTATGTGTCTGGTACATTTTTTAAACAGGTTTTGTTTAAGTACCTTGGGATAATTACCTTATTTTACAATAATCTGATTGCGGTTTTGGTTTAAGTTCCGTTCAGATATTTTCAATGTGAATATGGGGTCTGCTTGGTTTGAATGGAGAGTTTCATTATCCATATCATTTTGGTAGGTGTCATCTCCGGGGATGGCAACAATTGAAGCTGTTTCATCAGCCATGTTAATTTCTATTCTAGAGAGTGCGTCTGCGACATAGTTGGTTTTGCCTTTGACGTATTTGATGTCAAAGTCAAACTCTCCAAGCTTTATCTTCCAACGGTAAAGTCTCGAACTAGGATCCTTTAGCGTGAAGAGCCACTGTAACGGGCGGTGATCACATTCTACTTGAAAGTGTCGTCCCCATAAGTAAGGCTTGAAATGTTTGCAGCTTTCTACAATTCCTAATAACTCTCTCTCTATTGTGGAGTAGTTTTTCTCTGCTGGGTTTAGAGTCCTGGAGTAGTATGCGATGGGGTGTCCCTTCTGTGATAGGACGCGTCCCAGAGCGAAATCTGAACTGTCCGTGGTTAACGTGAATGCTTCTTCGAAGTTTGGATAAACTAGCACAGGAGCATTTATTAAAAGGGTCTTAAGGTTCATAAAAGCGGACTTGTATTCAGTATTCTCTTTATCGACTTTGGATCCTTTCTTTAAGCAGCGAACCATGGGTTGTGCTACTTTTGCGAAATCTTTGATGAATTTTCTGTAAAATCCAGCAAGGCCAAGAAATTGTTTGATTTCTTTGGTAGACTTCGGAATAGGATAGTCCTTGACTACTCTGATCTTTTCGGGATTTGGTTTGACTCCGTCTTGTGATACAATGTGACCAAGAAAAGCAACTTCTTTGTGAAGAAACTCTGTCTTGTCTAGTTGTATTTTGAGATTTACTTCTCTCAATTTCTGTAGCACAAGGGTTAAATGTTGTACATGTTCGCTTATAGACTTGCTGAAGATTATTATGTCGTCAATGTATACAAAGCAGAACTTGTACAGATAAGGACGCAAGACATTGTCCATTACACGTTGAAACGTGGCTGGTGCATTTTTTAGGCCGAAGGGCATTCTTTTAAACATTAGGTGTCTATTGTCTATTGTAAAGGCTGTTTTCTCGATAGACCTGGGGTCCATCTCAATTTGGTGAAATCCCTGAGCCAGATCTAAAGTACTGAAGTACTGACATCGACCGAGATTATCTAGGATCTCTGTTATTCTAGGCAGGGGATACTTATCCTCAATAGTTTTCTTGTTCAACTGTCTGAAATCTATCACTAGTCTCCATTTCTTTTGTCCCGAAGCGTCAAGCTTCTTGGGGACAATCAAGACTGGATTGCAGTATGGAGATTCGCTATGCGTGACTATTCCCTGGTCCAAAAGTTTCTCTACTTCGTTGTTTAATATTTGCTTTAGAGGTGGTGGGTACCGATAATTTCTTTGGTGTACTGGGTCTTCATCTGTAGTGCGAATAAAATGCTTTACTGCACTTGAAAATGTCAGATCACATCCTGGATAATAGAAAACATCTGAGAATTCCGAGCATATGTCTTGAATAGCACTGTTTTCTAGATCGTTCAAGTGTTGTGTTCGGAGGTGTTCATGAATGTTTCTTTCAGAAATGGAATTTATTTCCAGTGGTTGGATTGTTACATTCTCTAAAGGTTCAACTAGTATTGGCTCGGTGAATTCTTGTTTCAACTGAGTGTTTGTGGGATATAGAACCTGGTAGTTCTCTGCATGAAGAATAGCATCTGGAAAACATATGCCTTCGTATTCAAATTTGGAAATATACACGTCTCCGTGTTGTATGTTGACAGGTATAGCTAGATGATATGCATTTAATGCAGGTTGAAAGCTTTCTTGCTTATGTGGGGAATGAAAGTGAAACGGTATGTCCGTGTTGTTGAGAGTGACTAGGTTCGAGGCGTAGTCAATCTTTGCACCTAGCTGAGCAAAAGCTGCGCTACCAATTAATGCGTCGAAGTAATTATGCCATTGCATAACTCTAAATGTTATAGGTGAATCTATGTTGTATTCTGAAAAGATAGGGAATTTAATATTATCTTCTCCTATCGTTTGTGAGTGGATTGATTGAATACAAAATGGTTCTTTAAACATATACTCTGCGAACAATGAGTGTGCGAATTCAGGGTTCATAATTGAATTGCAAGCACCGCTATCAATTAAGATCTTTAGTCCAAACAGTGTGATGAATGGTAGTTTGGGAGCATTACCAAAGTTATATAAGTCTTCGATTTTGATGGCTGGGCCAAGCGAAAATCCTGAGACTGTTCCTCCGTATCGCACTCGTATTCATAGTACTGAGTGTCGTACTCTTGTGGGTAGTTCTGTATGTTGTACTCATCTACATACTCTTGTGTTTGCTGTATGGGACCTAAAGCTTCCTGTTCGATGTCTTCTGAAGGTTCTAAGTGAGTATTCAGATTACCTCTAATGGTTGAAACACCTGACATCGGCTGTGGAAATCTTTGCTGGTTAGTGGGTGTGAAACGTCGGCCAATATTATTGGGAGTTGGGTAAGGACGGTTCATGGGGTTTGGTGGCTTGAAAGGCTGAGTGTTCGGAGTTTGAGCGTGTCCGAAAATTGGTTGTGGTTTATCTTTATAGAAGGTTCTGTGGGTTTGATTTTGCATGAAAGGTTGGTTAAATGGGTTCCTTGGTGGAGCTGGGTTAAAATTCGAGAATGGATTGTGTGCTGAGTGGCCTAGTGGTCGAGTTGTTGGTGGAAACTTGCTAGGAGGTAGTTTTCCTCTTAGTTGGTCCATGTAATCTTCATGGGCACGATCGTTATCATAAGACCTGCATAACCTGAGGCAATGATTCAGGTCTGTAATCTGTGCATATCTTAAGTATGAACGGTAGGGTTCCAAAACTCCTGCTTTAAACGTGTTTAGGCTTAACTCTTCAAGTTCTCGTAATTTCAATTCCAAAATTTGGTTTTGGTAATTGAGTTTGCATAAGCTTTTGCATTGCAAAGTCAATCCTTCTAATTTATCATGGTAGTCATTGTATGATTCGTTTCTTTTCTGGAAGCAATTAGAGATCTCCTGGATGAGAAGTCTCTCGTCTTTGACGTTACCGTATTTTCTTATGAGTTTATCTTTAAATTTTTCATAAGTACTGTTGGCTTCTAAGTCAAGAATGCTACATGCTTCACCTTTTAGTTTTGACTTTATGACGTTAAAGAGGAAATCATTTATTAATACTGAGTTTGTAGCTGACGCTATTCTCTTATGTGTGTTTAGAAATGATTCTGTTCTTGTTAAGAAATAGTCAAGACTGCAAGAATTAGTGCCGTTAAATTCAGGCAAAAGCTGTATCTGAGCATATTCGAACTTTGAAAGTAACTCGGTTTCAGGCATTTTGTTTGAATTTATAAAGACGGTTTCAAAATGTTATTTATAATAAATATTTAATTATTTGTTTAATTTCTTTAATAGTGACAAGCGAAAGACCAGTATGGGCTGCACTAACTCACTTTTGTTAAGAAATTATGTGAGTTGCGGCATGACTGTTGGCAGTCGCTCACATCCGGGAGGCGAGGAGGTTCGAATCCCCCCTCCGGCAACCTTGAAGATGGTCTTCTGTGGTTTCCCATCTTCCTTCCAGGAAAATGCCGGGGTTGGTCCCTAACTATAGGCCACAGCCGCTACCTTCCAACTCCTCGACCCTCCCTTCCAACTTTCCTCCCCAACGGTACTTGTAGCTCACCCATTGGGTGTCCGTCTCGAAGCAGCTACAAAAAAAACTGGCGAGCTGAACATGTCCTCGGACACTCCCGGCCCTAAAAGCCATACGCTAAAAAAAAAATATTATTATTATTGTTATTATTATTGCTCTTCCTAGTTTGCTACTTGAAATATTGAACCATGCTTCACTAACAATACTCTAGTTCACAAATAAGGTATTATTTGGAGTTTGACTTACAGACAAGAAAAGATGATCAGTGCTGGCTGCATCCTCTTGGAACTGCGGAGTCGGTTGGTTCTCGTGTGTCGTCGTGTGGTCGGAAAGCGCTTCTGGAGCGTTGTCGGCACGTACGCCGATGACGGTCGGTTGTTGCGAAAGGCGTTTACTTGGAGCGTGGGCTTCTTGGAACGTTTGTCGGCGAACTTCCTTCCTTCAAGCTGGCGAAGTTAGTCGTGGATGAAAGGCCTCCCTGAGGTTGTCAGTTCCACTCCTGGCTTGCTGGCTGGTTCATAGAAACGATGACTTCATCTGGTGCTGAAGATAGGTACCTTGGTGTCGCTAGTATAGTGACGAAAGGCCTCCTTGTGAGGTTTGTCAGAACACTGTACTAACTTACTCGTAGATTATCTGGCAAGGATAATCGTTACCTATCACGGACTGGGCCCCCAGTTAAGTTTGTCGCTTAACAGTCTTCTTTAGTGATGTACTAAGAAGTCGTTGCTACTGCTAAGTCAGTAGGTCTCGTGGTTCTTACTTCTGATGAGTAGTATTTGCTTTCTAAGAATGAGAACTCGTTGGTTAGTTTGTAGAAGTATTTATTAATCTTTGACGATCCAATATATACAAGTGAACACCAGTCAGACAACCTGTTTAGTTGCTGCTGTTGGAAGAGGACCTTTGCTTCTCAGCCCAGGTCTTTTATACAAAATCCCTTCATAACAAAGTGCGTCACAGTGGAGGGGCGTACTAGATAACATGTATGTGGAAATATATATCTTACAGGATATGGACTCATGTCTTTGATAACAGTTCCGTGAATTTGATCACTCATAGCTGTTGCTGTTAATACATCTGGAAATAACAGATTAAGTAATCATATGAGGAAATGTACAGGGCCATTTCCTTAGTCCTTCTAGGAAGTATTTGATAAATAATAATCTACAGATAGTAAACCACATGTGTTGAAGATAACATGTTTGTGAAGGAAGCATTTCCTTGTTTCCTAGAATGAGCATTGTTCCAGTTAACACGTTGATAATAGCATATTGAGAAATACATTGGGCAATGGTGTTCCTTCTATAGGAAGAATGACCATAACCTTTAGTTTAGAATGGAGTCTGGGGTTCGACCCTGGACGGGATACATAACTCTAGTATTAAATCTTGGAAGTAGTTTTCCATGGGTTCCCACTTCTACCCCAGGCAAATGCCGGGATTGTTCCTAACTTAAGGCCACGGCCGCCTTCTTCTCAATAACCATAACCGCTGGCAGTGCAGCCCATGAAGGGCCTAGGCCTACCAAGCGACCGCTGTCCAGCCATTTGGCCTGCAGATATTAGGGTGACGCGTGGTCAGTGCATCGGGTCCCCTCGGCCATTAATCTTGATTTTCCTGACTCGGGCACTGCCTCACTGTCAGACAGCTACTCAATTGCCCTCACGAGGATTAGTGCACCAAGTTCCAGCCCTCACGTCAGTTTCTAATATCCCTGATGGAGCCGGGAATCGAACCCAGGGCCTCCAAGTGAGAGGCAGTTGCACTGCCCCAACACCACAGGGCATGCGCCTTCTTCCGAATCCTCACCTGAATTACAAATACCCACATTACTACAGAAACCACAAAAACACAGGTTATCACACAAATTCTACCCACACCCAGCTACATGGGGCTAAATTACCAAAATCACCAAGCCTCTCAAACAAAACATCAAGTTTTTTATTTCCGTTTTAAATGCCTAGTTCTGAACAGACTACGGGATGTCGGAATTTTGTCACACTGTATTTCATTAAGTGAATGTTTTTAGTATTTTCAGAAACTAGTCAACAGAAGGTCCGACACGGACGCCAATGATACACCAGGGCTGAGTATCGAAGTTATTTTATACATGAACATCAATCAATGAATTCCACACTTACAAAGTAGACTACACAATACTACCGGTCCTAACGTCCCAAGCCATTGCGTGCGTTGTCAACAACAACAACAAGAACAACGGCAATGCACATTTTCTTACGAGATGGTAGCGCTTATTCTCATAACAGTTGATAGCCTACCACCCCTCAAGTCAACCGGTAAGGTCAATGCTCCGATTACGTAACAACTTCCCCTTCGCGCGTCGTCACAACTGGCTCCGCCTCGTTTCCCCCAGCCTGCCGCACCACTTTCTGCCTGATTAGTTCCTGAAATAACTAAAAACATTGACTTTTTAATGATTAATTATCAATTTCAAGATAGGTGACAATTTTTTTTTACCTAGGTAGCTTAGAATAGTCTCATCTATCACCAGTGTAACGGACGTCCATCATATCAAATACACCCTGTATATATACATACATATATAAGTTATATGTAAACTTTTGAACTGACGGTGGTTTTGGGGTCTGGGGGATGTGAAACGCGAAGATATGTCGAAATTTTCCGGAAGTCGAAACATCCATTGCAATAGTTGGCTTTCTAATGAAATCTACCTAACACCGTATTGACTAATAAGTCCAACCGGGCACATTACACAGTGTTTCTATTTTTTTAAGTCACTGTACTATTAAAACATGTTGAACGGTAAAAGGTATAACGTGTGCATTAAAATTCTATTAGTTCAGTACAGCTGGAATGGTTTTGTTCCAAAAACTATGCTATGGTTGGCTTTTTGTAAATCGTTAGAAAAGCACAAAAAAAGCTTAACTCTAAATTTTAGAATAATTTGCACGATCATTTTGTCGGAAAACTAAAAAAAAAACATTGAAAAGCGTTTTTCTCTGAATCGACGTATTTTAAAGAAAAAGCTTTTAAACAAAAAATGTAGAGGACATTGTCACCTACAATTCGTCACATTGAGGTCATGTCATACGTTTTGAAATGCAGAAGCTAGGTGGCGCCAAAGTTTCCAAAAAAGTGTTTTTTCACTTTTTGTCCTAGAAAAAATAGTTGTTTTTTTCTTCTTTTTTCTTTCACAAAAGAGTGAATCAGAAATTTGTTCCTCTCAAAATTGTCTGCAATATTTATTTAAACGTTTGTTTCCTCCGACTTACCGTTCCAAAGTTATAGCGCAGCAAATGCAACGCTGCGTAGTCAAGGCTTCTATTGTTACTGCGGAGAGAGCGGTGGGCATAATTTAGACAGGGACCGGTGTCGGACAGCTGCCTAAGGCTCGGTCAAACAGGACGCGGGCTGTGTTTGTTAATTAGCTCAAACAAACATATATATTTCAATCGCAACGTAACAATCTCAACTGTACACATATTAACCTTGGTGCCATCTGAATAGTACAATTTTCACACTTCGGCAGACTATAACTTTGGAACGGTAAGGCGAAGGGAAAAAATGTTTCAATAAATGTTGTAGACAATTTTTAGAGGAACAAATTTCTGGTTCGCTCTTTTGTGAACAAAACATTTTTTCTAGGACAAAAAGTGAAAAAACACTTTTTTGGAAACTTTGGCGCCACCTAGCTTCTGCATTTCAAAACGTATGACATGACCTCAATGAGACGAATTGTATGTGACAATGTCCGCTACAGTTTTTGTTTAAAAAACGTTTCTTTAAAATACGTCGATTCAGAGAAAAACGCTTTTCAATGTGTTTTTGAGTTTTCCGACAAAATGATCGTGCAAATTATTCTACAATTCAGAGTTAAGCTTTTTTTGAGCTTTTCTAACGATTTACAAAAAGCCAACCATAGCACAGTTTTTGGAACAAAAGGTTTTTTTTCTGTGCAGCTGTCCTGTACTATATTGCACCTTCTAAGACAATAGCAATACCGTCGTGGAATGAGCTTGTCCGCTGCTCGTTGTAAAAGAGAGACGTGTGGTGATGTACCCACTCCCCTGCACGAGGGAAAGCCTGAGCTGGCCTGAGACAAACTGTCTCTGTCCCTGTCTTAATCCTGTTTCAAGGACAGGACTTGGCGACACGACATCTGACGGAATCCTGATGAACTACCAGCACTCAAGTCGGCCGTGACTCAACATTGGCTAGCATTAACGAGTCTATACGCTTATCTTTTTAAAAATCACGATTAAACATATAAGTTACCGAGTTCTTAATTTTAAAATATGTTTCAGTAGCGTTCTAGAGAAAACTATAAGCTGTCTTGCAATGGAGTTTGTTTCTGTTTTCAACATCATCTGAAGACATAGTAGAGTTTAGGAAAAACGCAGTTGAGAACTCTATTTTATGTGGAGAATTGTGATTTTAACTACACTTTTTTATTACTATCTTGTAATTCCTGTTCGATATGCTTTTGCACTGATGAAAAGTGTTTAAAATACAACAGTACGCTATAGAAAATAATAAATTTTACCTTGTCCCGTTTCTTTATAAATCGTTTCACAAACTTTTGACCCATGTTACAACATGAGCTGAGCTGGCGGCCGGCCGTCCCAACTCCGGCCGGCTCTTAAGGCTGTGCGATCACCACCGCCGTCAATCGCAAGGCAAGAGATGGCAGCACTATCACCGTTGGACAGCCGCTGCATTTGTGTTAGTGATCTGTCTACCCGTCACTTACCACCTACTTCCTCCCCTACATCTCCTCGTCACTCAATGTCTTCTCTCTCTCACTGATAGCGTTAGACTGTAAGTGGATGTGTTGTACGGAGAGTGATGTTTTAAAAGAAATTACAATTTTAGGCTAGTTAAAATCTCATTTTATGACATTTCTAGTTTCTAAACAAACCTCAACAAATAGGATAGGCCTAAGCATAAAATTGGATACAGGAAGCACCTGATTAGATAAAAGCAACAAGCTATATCAATGGAAACCTGATATAATGAGCTAACACAGGTGGTTTTTTTTTGGCATAAATAATATATTATGGAAAACGAAGCAAGTGCTTGATGTAATTTCTTACCCAAACGCACATCATTAATAATAATACGCAATCACGTTTACATATTTCAACATTTCTTCGGCTATACAGTTTTCCATAAACTAAACTACTAAAAGTGCTATAAGTCTACTTCCACCGATAAATATCAGCTGAACGGCCCCTTTGTTCGAGAAATAACATGGTTTACAAGGCAGGCTTTTATTTTTTATTTAAAAAATCTGTTTTATGTTTAGTATTTAGAGCTTTTTATTTATGTAAAAGGCACTTTGCGGGCCTTTGCTAGGGTAAAAGTGCTCATTAAACCGTTCATTTCTAATTTTTTGGCCGTTTCACATTCAATTGACAGAGTAGCCAAACCATTCAGACGCTCCTGCGCCATCGTTGATCGCAAATAGTTTTTAGCCTATTTTCATTTATACACACATCAAAAAAAGTTTTGCATCACCTCGGTTCCAAGAGTTCCGGAACCTTTAAATACAAAGGGAATAGAGATCAACACAAACAACATTTCAGCTCGTTTTTTGCTCATGAGACCCACACATTGCATGTTGTACCATCATACAGCTAGACTTTCAGCATTTGTGGTCCAGATTGCAGTACACACCACTACCTCTAATACCCAGTAGCACGTCCTCTTGCATTGATGCATGCCTGTATTCGTCGTGGCATACTATCCACAAGTTCATCAAGACACTGTTGGTCCAAATTGTCCCACTCCTCAACGACAATTCGGCGTAAATCTCTCAGAGTGGTTGGTGGGTCAAGACGTCCATAAACAGCCCTTTTCAACATATCCCAGGCATGTTCGATAGGGTTCATGTCTGGCGAACATGCTGGCCACTGTAGTCGAGCGATGTCGTTATCTTGAAGGAACGCATTCACAAGATGTGCACGATGAGGTCGAGAATTGTCGTCCATGAAGACAAATGCCTCTCCAATATTCTGCCGATATGGGTGCACTATGGGTCGGAGGATGTCATTCAGGTATCGTAAAGCCGTTTCGGAGCCTTCCATGACCACCAGTGGCGTACGTCGGCCCCACATAATGCCACCCCAAAACATCAGGGAACCACCACCTTGCTGCACTCGCTGGACAGTGTGTCTAAGACGTTCAGCCTGACCAGGGTGCCTCCAAACACGTCTCCGACGATTGTCTGGTTGAAGGCATATGCGACACTCATCGGTGAAGAGAACGTGATGCCAATTCTGTGGGGTCCATTCAGCATGTTGTTGGGCCCATCTGTACCGCGCTGCATGGTGTCGGGGTTGCAAAGCTGGACCTCGCCATGGACGTCGGGAGTGAAGTTGCGCATCATGCAGCCTATTGCGCACAGTTTGAGTTGAAACACGACGTCCTGTGGCTGAACGAAACGCATTATTCAACATGGTGGCATTGCTGTCAGGGTTCCTCCGAGCGGCAATCCGTAAGTAGCGGTCATCCACTACAGTAGTAGCCCTTGGGCGGCCTGAGCGAGGCCTGTCATCGACAGTTCCTGTATCTCTGTACCTCCTCCATGTCCGAACAGCATCGCTTTGGTTCACTCTGAGACGCCTGGAAACTTCCCTTGTTGAGAGCCCTTCTTGACACAAAGTAACAATGCGGACGCGATCGAACTGCGGTATTGACCTTCTAGGCATGGTAGAACTACAGACAACATGAGCAGCGTACCTTCGTCCTGGTGGAATGACTGGAACTGATCGGCTGTCGTACCCCCTCCGTCTAATAGGCCCTGCTCATGCATGGTTGTTTACATCTTTGAGCAGTTTTAGTGACATCTATGAACAGTCAAAGGGACTGTATCTTTGATACAATATACACAGTCAACGTCTATATGCCGGAGATCTGGGAACCGAGGTGATGCAAAACTTTTTTTGATGTGTGTAGAAAAATAGGCTTATGAGATCACCTTTTGTCCGTGTGTCTGACTGTGTGTGTGTGATTCGTGTGTGTGTGTCCCCCTAATATAATCTTAACGGCTGGAGCGATTTCAATGGAACTCGGTAAGTTCATAGCACTATTCTGGACTACCCCGACCGTGCCCTTCAAATATTGTTACGTCTCACCAATCCAACATGGCGGCTGTGCGAAATATTTCATCAGCATTCAATATCTCCGAAACTATTACCGAGAATACCCAGGAATTTTGTACGGTGATAAAGGGAACTACTAGAAGTTCACCTATATGACTAACCGACAGTAGTGGCTACGCGGGCTAAAGCGCTGTGTTAGGTCAAGGGGCCAAGCTCTCTGCTGACTCGGTAGACGCGTGGGTTCGAGCCCCACCGTCGGCTGTCCTTGAAATGATTTTCCGTGGTTTCCCATTTTCAACACCAGGCAAATGCTGGGACAGTATCTTCTGACAGGCCACGGCCGCTTCCTTCC
This sequence comes from Meconema thalassinum, assembly GCA_946902985.2. NCBI lineage: Eukaryota > Metazoa > Arthropoda > Insecta > Orthoptera > Tettigoniidae > Meconema > Meconema thalassinum. The sequence goes on from OX336389.2 coordinate 71,717,849, forward strand.
ACATCCTTGCCCAGTTTCATTCATCTTCATCCATTCCCTCTCTCATCCCGACGCGCAAGTCGCCCACGGGCGTCGACTAGAAAGACCTGCACTCGGCCTCTCAGGAGGCTACACGAAAAAAAAACTATATGACTTTTGTAAACCTGGTAACTACAAAACCAACATGGCGGCCAAGCGAAATTGCGACTTTTAAATAAACATTTCTCGCGATTTAACCAACCAAACGCAATGAAACTTGGTACAGTATATGATTATACACATTGTAATGCACTGACATCTAACTTCCTTCAATTGTTTACATAATCGCAATATGGCGGCTGTGCGAAATATTTCACCGGCATTCTATATCTCTGAACCTATTACCGTTATCACCCTGAAATTTTGTACGGAGATAAAGAGCACTACTGGAAGTTCATTTATGAGACTTTTATGAGACTTTCAAAACTCGGTTAACTACAAATCGAACATGGCGGCCACGCGAATTTGAAAGTTTTAAATAGACTTTTCTCGCGATGTAATGATCCAAACGCAATGAAACTTGGCACAGCAAATGTTTATACACATTGTAATGTACTGGTATTTAATTCAGTTCAATTGTTAACATAAACTCAAGATGGCGGCTGTGCTAATTTTAAAATTAAGTTTTTATTTCTTGTGTCGTAATCATGCGATCGATGTGAAAGTTTGAATAATGAACCTACGCAATAATTTTCCTTTAATGGTACATGACTCTATGGCCTATACATATAACAATCCAACATGGCGACCTTCCGAAATATTTAGACGGTTCTCAATATCTACGAATCTATTATAGCAATCAAACTGATTTTTTAATGTTCATAGGGGCTATGAACATAAGTTCACCTATAGGACTTTCAATAACCTGGCGATCCCAAATCCAACATGGCGGTGACGCGAAGTAAAAATATTCACATGGACATTTCTCACAATATAACCATCCGAGTGCAGTGAAACTTGGTACAGAAAATCCTTATACAAATGTTTCCATAACCACAAGATGGCAGCTGTGTGAAATTTTAAAATCTCGTTTTTACTTCTTGTGTCCTAATCATGCTATTGATGCTTGAATGCTGCACGTACACAATAATCTTCACGTAACAGTACATAAGTCTATGACCTACATATATACAAATCCAACATGGCGACCATCCGAAATATTTAGTCGGTTCTCAATATCTACGAATCTATTACAGCAATCAAACTGAAATTTTGTATGTTGATAGTGGCAATTAACATAAGTAGGATATATGAAAATAGGCTTTAGTTCTTCAGGGAACTACTTGTTTTGATTAGTTTCAAAATGGAAAAACTCCTTTCCCCCGACGCAACCGTTATAGGAATTGTAAGCATAATTCGATATGCCGTCGTTAAATTAGGATAGGACTCCTTTATCGGGGCTAAGTACTCTAGTGCACCGCAAGCACTTTTTACAGATTGCGGAACAGCGTACCTAAATAATTGTTGCTCCAGAAAAAGATCCTCTGCATCCAAATCTTCAAGCTCCCCGTCTTTTAGAAAATTAGAGAGTGTTTGACAATGGTCTTTCAATTGCCTTTCCTCCAAATTGGAAAGCTTGGAAAGATCGAAGAGGATTCCAAAGTATTCAAAAAAAAACTTCGTTAAATCTATTTTCTACGCAGCTCAGTGCAGTATCTACGACAGACAAACAGTAATTTACCCTAAATTTATTTTCAGCTTCTTTTTAAAGTTCCTCTTCATTATTTTCCACTTGCTGAACATTTTGCTGTTTATTTCATCAAGGAACCTTTTGCCTTGACGGCGAATAGAAAAGGTATTTGCATAGCCCAAATTTTCCATTATTTCTCTAGCGGTGGACATTGCACTGTCAAAGCCAGTGTTGCGATAATTTTGAAAAAATGACTTTAGGTCCTGAAGTTCGGTTAAAGCCGTATCTAACGAAGTCTGCTCAGATTGGAGAGTTTTACTTGTTGAGTTTACAGAAAATTAAATATCGTACCAGATAACGGGGCTTAAAACAAATTCATACGAACTTGTATGAAGCAACCAAGATTGGGCCTCTGACCGGGTAACAGGATCTTTGGTAGCTTCTGTCAATTTTTCTAGAGCTTCGTTTACTTTGCCTAACTGGTAGCTGATGGGCTTGGCACTGCCAATTCAACATTCCCATCTCGTGCTAGCTAATGATTTTAGTGTGAGGAGGCCAGGACATAGTTCGCACAAAATGTCCCACCTTTCCGTGGAAGCTACAAACAAAGTGTTCAGGCGCTGAACTATACCAAAAAAATGCCATAGCGTTCTTATTGCACTAACCATGTCACCCAAATGTAAGTTAGCCGCGGTGGCCGAGAGCGCTAACGCGCTATCTCGTGTCTCGCTGGCATCGGGAGAGCGTGGGTTCGATTCCCACCTCGGCCGTCCTGAAAATGGTTTTCGTGGTTTCCCATTTTCACCACCAGGCAAATGCCGGGACGGTTCCTTTCAATAGGACCACGGCCGATTTCCTTCCAATATCCCTTCCCTGACCCGTCCTCAAAAGAAAAATACATGACCATTGGCTGCATTAATAAAATTATTATTATGTGCAACACATGCCGTGAACATTGCTCGTTTATTAGTATTTTTCACTCGCATCTGCACTCCCTTATACTTAGCCTTCATATTAGCACCCTTGTCATACCCTTGTCATACCCTTGTCCCCAACAGTCCATGATATCAAGATCATCATCCTCCAAAACTCCTTCTAAAACCTCAGCTAACCCCTTTACCGTAGTGTCGTGTACCACCAAAAACTCGATGAACGATTCGACGATCCTTGGAGTTTCTGCTATCATATCAACATAGCGGAGGGCAAATTTTAATTTGGGCTGGACTGAATCAAACACACTATCTTTATTTATTTATTTATTTATTTATTTATTTATTTTCATTTATGAAAAAAATGGCCTGAAGAGCGGGGCCTTTCTGAGCGCGGGGCCTGACGTCTCGCGACGGCCCTGCGTATTACCAATTTGTGGACTAGGCACTCTCCCTCCGTCCAGCCCAATAAAAAATATTATATTATGATATAGTATGATATAATTGACGGAGAGAGCTGTCCGTGCGGTTAGTGTTGAGCAGCTGTGAGCATTCATTCCGGAAATAGTGGGTCCGAACCCCCCCGTCGGTAGCCCAGGAGATGGATTTCCCTGCTTTCTCATTTTCACACCAAGCAAATGGGCGCTGTACCTTAATTAAGGCCACAGCCGCTTCCTTCCCACTCGTAGACTTTCCTATCCCATCGTCGCCATAAGCCCTACAGTATCTGTGTTGGTGGGACGTAAGACAAATTGTAATATATATATATATATATAAACTAGTAGTAGTGCCCGGCTTCGCCAGGTGGATTTATTTGTTTTATGGATGATAATGAATACTACTACAGAACTAGCATATGATACTTAAGCTACCCGAAAGAAAAAAAAAATAGTGATGGAGGTGGTGGTGTTGGTGATGGTGGATGTAGTGAGGGTGATAAGCAGTACAGTATAATTGACGTAACATTTAGATCATTTTCCCCTAATGATAATAATGATAATAATGAATAGGGAAACGGCTATTTACTAACTACAGCACTGACACATGTAATTTACAAACAAATTTCTAAAAATGATTAGAAAGAGGAATAAGCGAAATAAAAGACACTGCCTATGGCCTATATTTCATTGTCTGTTAGAAATGTAGAGACCAATAGTGTCGTCTTTTGTCGCATAGCGCCGTAGGAAAAGAATCAGAACACTTTGGAAAACTTCAGCTGTCCCGAGCTCCTGAGGTAGCAATAGTATCATTTATGGCCACATAGCGCTCAACGATAATTGTCGGAATAAATTACGGTAAATTTGAAAGCACCAACGCTTATTGCAGCTGATAACCTCAATGTATTGCACCAACACCATTGCACTTATACAGATGCATAATATGTTCATGATGATAACTGTTTTAAGGGACAAAATAAGTCTTTTTGCACTAATTACTCCCCGTGACTGCAATTTATAAGCAGCGCAAGATTCAACTATTTTCACAATTCTGCACCAGAACACTGCTAGGGGCGACGTGATGCAGTCCGAATTGCCAGTCAACATTAGACTTATTAAAATACTCTTACATTTACACTACTACCGACATGAATGATTCTAGGGCCTTAATACATGGTTTTCAAGTTAAGTTTGTTTGTTATTCTAAATGTAGGGAATGGAGAGGGTTGTCCAAAATATCAAGTGGACAGTGTTACCAGCAGGGTTTCAAAGTGTATATATAATTTGGTGCAATTAGGGGGAACGGTGTAGATATGTGATAAAGGGCCTAAATGCAGGAAATAGAGTGGTCTGTCCGAAATTTAAAGTGGACAGTGTCACCCGCAGGGTTCCAAAAGGTAAGTGTACAAAATGTGATTCAGATCGGTGAAACGGTGTAGATTTATGCCAATGGACCTAATGCAGGGAATGGAGTGGTCCGTCCGAAATTTCAAGCATACGGTGTTACTCGTCGGGTTCCAAAGTGTAGACTAAATATGTGAACTTTGGTCCAGATCGGTGAAACGGTGTAGATTTGTGCCAAAGGGCCTAAATGCAGGGAATGGAGTGGTCAGTCCGAAATTGCATGCAGACAGTGTTCCTCGTAGGGTTCCAAAGGGTAAGTATACACATTTTGGTTCAGCTTGGTGAAATGGTGTAGATTTGTGCCGAAGGGCATAAATGCAGGGAATGGAGTGGTCTGTCCGGAATTTCATGTAAACAGTGTTCCAAAGGGTGTGTATACAAATGTTGGTTCAGATCGGTGAAACGTTGTATATTTGTGCCAAAGGGCCTAAATGCAGGGAATGGATGGTCTGTCCGAAATTTCATGTAGACTATGTTACTCGCAAGGTTGCAAAGGCTATGTATACACATTTTGGTTCAGATCGGTGAAAAGGTGCAGATTTGTGCCAAAGGGCCTAAATGCAGGGAATGGACCGATCTGTCATAAATTTCATGCAGACAGTGTTACTCGCAGGGTTCCAAAGTGTATGTATACAAATTTTGGTTCTGATCAGTGAAACGGTGTAGATTTGTGCCAAAGGGCCTAAATGCAGGGAACGGAGTGGTCTGTCCGCAATTTAACATAGCCTTAACTATTCCTCTTGAATCTGGCTATCATATAAAAAGAATTTTTCGAATCCGACTGGTAGTTCCAGAGATTAGAGCGTTTACACACACAAACAAACACACAAACTCTTCAGCTTTATTATATTAGTATATATACACACATCAAAAAAAGTTTTGCATCACCTCGGTTCCCAGATCTCCGGCATATAGACGTTGACTGTGTATATTGTATCCAAGATACAGTCTCTTTGACTGTTCATAGATGTCACTAAAACTGCTCAAAGATGTAAACAACCATGCATGAGCAGGGCCTATTAGACGGAGGGGGTACGACAGCCGATCAGTTCCAGTCATTCCACCAGGACGAAGGTACGCTGCTCATGTTGTCTGTAGTTCTACCATGCCTAGAAGGTCAATACCGCAGTTCGATCGCGTCCGCATTGTTACTTTGTGTCAAGAAGGGCTCTCAACAAGGGAAGTTTCCAGGCGTCTCAGAGTGAACCAAAGCGATGTTGTTCGGACATGGAGGAGGTACAGAGATACAGGAACTGTCGATGACAGGCCTCGCTCAGGCCGCCCAAGGGCTACTACTGTAGTGGATGACCGCTACTTACGGATTGCCGCTCGGAGGAACCCTGACAGCAATGCCACCATGTTGAATAATGCGTTTCGTTCAGCCACAGGACGTCGTGTTTCAACTCAAACTGTGCGCAATAGGCTGCATGATGCGCAACTTCACTCCCGACGTCCATGGCGAGGTCCAGCTTTGCAACCCCGACACCATGCAGCGCGGTACAGATGGGCCCAACAACATGCTGAATGGACCCCACGGAATTGGCATCTCGTTCTCTTCACCGATGAGTGTCGCATATGCCTTCAACCAGACAATCGTCGGAGACGTGTTTGGAGGCACCCTGGTCAGGCTGAACGTCTTAGACACACTGTCCAGCGAGTGCAGCAAGGTGGTGGTTCCCTGATGTTTTGGGGTGGCATTATGTGGGGCCGACGTACGCCACTGGTGGTCATGGAAGGCTCCGAAACGGCTCTACGGTACCTGAATGACATCCTCCGACCCATAGTGCAACCATATCGGCAGAATATTGGAGAGGCATTTGTCTTCATGGACGACAATTCTCGACCTCATCGTGCACATCTTGTGAATGCGTTCCTTCAAGATAACGACATCGCTCGACTACAGTGGCCAGCATGTTCGCCAGACATGAACCCTATCGAACATGCCTGGGATATGTTGAAAAGGGCTGTTTATGGACGTCTTGACCCACCAACCACTCTGAGAGATTTACGCCGAATTGTCGTTGAGGAGTGGGACAATTTGGACCAACAGTGTCTTGATGAACTTGTGGATAGTATGCCACGACGAATACAGGCATGCATCAATGCAAGAGGACGTGCTACTGGGTATTAGAGGTAGTGGTGTGTACTGCAATCTGGACCACAAATGCTGAAAGTCTAGCTGTATGATGGTACAACATGCAATGTGTGGGTCTCATGAGCAAAAAACGAGCTGAAATGTTGTTTGTGTTGATCTCTATTCCCTTTGTATTTAAAGGTTCCGGAACTCTTGGAACCGAGGTGATGCAAAACTTTTTTTGATGTGCGTATTATTTTGATATATTTTGAAGATTGGTTGGTTCTTAAGTTTAGGGGCTGCGACAACGCGGTCTAATTTTGAGGATTACAATTCACATAAAGTTCTATTGATCATAAACATGTTTTATTCTGCTAATATAACTCACAGAATTTTATAAAGTAACTGATAAATAATTGTTAACATTCTGTAAGGAGTAATGGGTGAGATAATAACACTTCTACGATTTCCTCTAGACTGTGGTCGTGTAGCCTGGCAGGATGAGTCAGGGAGGGCGGGGGGGCTGCGATAGCAAAGGTGTTGAAGGAGAGGGGAAGGCAGGTGCCCGAGCGCGCTCTTGCCCAAGACCTTGTCTTGTCACTGTGTGTGTGCGCGCGGGTGTGTATGTGTGTGTGACTGTTTCAGCCAGCGTTTTTTAGAGTCTGAAAGGTACATGCACCACGGGTATATCGCTGAACCAATTTTCTTTATCAAACTTTTCTACTGCTCAGAATAAGATACACTTCAAATTAATATCACTTTGAAGTTAATATAAAAAAAAAATCACTAAAAATGGTATTCAAATCTGAACAGGTTAATACAAAATTTGAATTTCGAAATAAGAATTGTTCCTATTGCAGGTACTACTACAGGGGTTGTTGTACAGAAATTTCGGTGTTTTCCGATTATTAGTTTCGTCGTGGTGATCGTACCTTTAACGCTCAAAATAGCCACTTTGAAGCCATGTCCTCAGCAAACGAGCCGTCGTTATTTTCTGCAAAACGCATATAATGTCTCACAAAGACGTACATTAGAGATTAAGAATAAAAATAAAAATAAAAATAAAATTTTAATTTTTGACCGCACAGCCTTAAGACAACGCAAATAGAATTCGGCGGAGTTGGCACGACACCTCACTGACCCATCCAGGAAGCTAGCAAACTTCAATAACACCTATCACCTGAGAATTAAAAATCGCATTTGAAATGGAATAGTCTACTTCGTCATATCAGTTCCGCTGAGACCCCCACTTTAACGCATATTAGAATATTGGAAAAATCCTAAAACGTGGAAATGAAATAACGCGAATTTTCTCTCGGGACGTTTCGGTATTGCTAAACCATCGTCCCATACGCCATAGGCTAATGCATTCCATGTGTGGGTAATGGCGAGAGAAAATCGACTCCCTTGAGTCGGGTAATCTTCCAGTTCTTCCCAGCTTTACTTTTAGAGCTTGCTCTTAACGATTCTGAATTATTCTCTAAAGCTGGCAGCCATTTGATTCCCCCAGGGTTTCTTCACGTGGAACCAAATTTACAAGTTTCAACAAACTCCGCAGAGCTCGGGCAATAAACCCAATTTAAGTCATTTGTGTCACTCCCATAGAGCCTTTTAATTCAACCATTGCATGTACAGCATACCACAATCATAAAATATTGGTTCTAAAGTTTTCTTTGATTTTCCTTTTAAAGTTATAAGGTGCGTTCAAAAAGTAACAAGCCGGAGGCTGGAATGCGCAAACCGGTGACGACATCGGCTAATCGTGGCGTGTGTAACGCGGTGTGGTTCCGACCAGAGCGTGGAAGGTCACAGCACGTCGCTAGAGGGCACGCGTGCACGTCACGTGACGATACAAAGCGAGCAGCATCATGCATCAATCGTCCAACGCTGCCAGTCGCATTGCAAACAGTGACATGGAGGCGTCAAACGAAGAGCAAAGAGGTGTTGTTCGGTTTCTGACAGCGGAAGGAGTAGGGGGAAAGGACATTCATCGCCGAATGTCACAAGTGTACAGCGAGCACTGCATGTCCCTTGCAAGGGTCAAGGCGTGGCTCAAGCGCTTCAGGGAAGGACGGGTGACGTTAGCCGATGATGCCCGGTCTGGGGCATTACCGATGACAACGTCCAGCTGGTTGATACACTCATTATCCAGGACCGCCGAGTGACAGTGAAAGCCATAGCCGCCGTGGTCGGATTGAGCGTCGGAAGTGTGCACACCATCATGAAGGAACGACTGCACTTGCGCAAAATGTGTGCCCAATGGGTGCCCCACAGTCTTGAACCACACCAGGAAGCATGCCGAATGGCCCACTGTCTTGGTCATCTGCAGCGCTATGCGAGGGAAGGGAATGGGTTCCTGGTACGAGTGGTGGCTGGAGATGAGTCATGGTGTCATCACTTCGAACCAGAATCCAAACGACAAAGCCTCCAGTGGAAGCATCCAGGGTCACCACCACCCAAAAAAGTCAAGGCCATCCACATGAGTGCAGGAAAGGTAATGCTGACGTTCTTCGTTGACCAAGATGGCCCCCTTCTGATACACTTCATGCCGCACGGGACATCAGTGAATGCCCAGCGTTACTCGCAAACCTTGACCACCCTTCGCCAAGCGATCAAGACTAAACGACCAGGCAATCTCACACGTGGGGTCATTCTGCTCCACGACAATGCACGACCTCATACGGCCATCATAGTCGCGGCACTCCTGCAGAAATTCAAATGGGAGGTTCTCGGCCACCCTCCATACAGTCCAGACCTCTCTCCCTGTGATTACGCCATGCTTGGTCCCCTGGAAAGGGCTCTGCGGGGCCAACTATTCACCTCGGACGTCGACGTCCAGCTGTACGTGCGGAACTGGTTCACATCGCAGCCCAGGGAATTTTATGAGACAGCCATTCACCGCCTCGTGTCACAGTGGGACAAGTGCCTCAACAGCCAGGGCCAATACTTCTAACATATAGGTACTGGTTTCTGTAATTATGCCTCCGGCGCGTTACTTTTTGAACGCACCTTATAATTTATAATCTACTTGCTGTTCTACACGGCGTTGTTCGGGTTTTGTGTAAAGACGCAAAAGGATTGAACTTGCAGTTCCCTTTTAATGTATTGGTTGCAACAACACCTTTGCTGTACAAAATAAATCAATTGAAAAACTAAAGAAGAAATAGATTTGATAATTTCAATTCTAAAATACATTTTTAAAACATTCCTTACGCGCTCATTACTTGTAAATGAATAAAAAGCTCTTCATCCCCAATACGGACACATTCCGGAAGGGGGGTCCCAAAATACTTAGGTCCGCCTATGTCACTTACAGATTCGAGAAAAAAATAGATACACCATACACTGAAATGCCATTGACACTTTGTATCACACGGAGATATAGAGCTATTTTATTTATATAAATTAATAGTCCAAAAATACCCCCCGACAAATCTGTCATCTTCGTGAGTGTGTGGAAAAACTCTCCCCTTGGTTTGACGTCATAGGTAAGAAATATAAACGGAAAACCGAAGAAGAAAAATATTGTAGCAAAGAGAAGTCTCAAAGCACTTTGACGTGACATATTGGATGATAAAATAATTGTATCATTGGATCAACCATTCATTTACTTTAATAGGTTATGCCGCATGGAATGATTCATTACACTACCCTTTACCTCTTCTCCAAGAATGGACATTCCGAAAGAAAGAAAGAAAGAAAGAAAGAAAGAAAGAAAGATGTTATTGTTGGTTAAGTTTGTGATTCCCTTACTGACCTTCGAGTGTCATGATTGGTAATTTGTCCTTTTTAATTGGTTCTTGGCTTCTTCGTCTAAGTTGACGAATAGGCTGTAGTTGCATGGACAGAGTCTCCCATTGATTTACGTTGTACTTTGTAATTTATTGCGTGAAGGATGTTGTTACTGTTGTCAATTCATCTAGGGGTTTTGCGACATCGTGGTTACTTAGCCCTGTGCACTTGTGCGTGTGGAATTTGTCTGATATCTATTGCTATTGAGGTGGCTGTATTAGTGTGTGTAGTTTTATTTCAGATGAGAATTGGGAAGGAGGCGGACGGGGCCTTAATTTACGAACCATCCTGGCATTCAACTGGAGTAGAAGTGGGAAACCACGGAAAACCACTTCCAGGATGCCTCACGAGACTGAGCGGGCACCGTTCCAGCCCTCAGACCGGAATTAAATTCCTTGGCATAGCCAGGAAAAGTACCCAGACCTCCGTGGCGACTGCCAAGATGTGAAGCAATTAGCATCAAATTAGCTCATTCGGATTCAGATGTGTTCGTTGCCTGACGTCGTCATTGTATATTCATTCGGGACCAAAACAAATTCGCTCACGCCACATTTCGAATCATAGGCTAGCTGTTATGGTAGGCACGAATGTTGTAGCCTAATTCAGACTCATTGTACTACGTGGTAGAGTACCATGGGCTCATGCAGGTGTGTGTCACGAGGCGAAGAAGAACGAGGAATGGAGCACTGGGGAGGGTAGAATGAGAGCGTGAATTACGGGAAATGTTGCAAAACGCAACCAGCTGACTGTACAAAGCCGAAGAGGACTTGATTGTACGTCTCAAAGGAGAGGCGATAATTTTTGTTTGCTCACCAGTACAGCATTCTGTGCCGGCCCCGTGGGGTTGGGGTAGCGCGCCTGCCTCTCACCCGGAGGCCGCGTGTTCGATCCACGGCTCCGTCAGGGATTTTAAAACTGACGTGAGGGTTGGAATGGGGTGCACTCAGCCTCGTGAGGACAATTGAGTAGCTGTCTGACAGTGAGGCAGCGCCCCGATCACGAAAACCAAGATTAACGGCCGAGGGGACCCGATGAGCTGATCACGCGTCACCCCAATATCGGCAGGCCAAATGGCTGGGCAGCGGTCGCTTGGTCGGCCTAGGCCCTTCATGGGCTGTATAGTGACAGTAAACTGTACTGTATACACCCCGGCAAGACAGTGAACACCCTTACAGACAGTCGTAAACACAACACGCACTTTTGAAAATGAACGCAGTTGGTCAGAAACCCTTGCACCGATGTATCTCTGGGGCTGCGTGTACTCAAAACGCACGCGTGGTGAGACGTTTTCCTAACTCATGGCGGCCCGCTGGCTGCCTAGGAGCTGTGCAACTGTGAGTGCCAGTGTGAGGGAGTGGGGGGGGGGGGGGGGGCAGGGTCACGCCAAACACCAGTCCGGGCATGCCTCGCTCGTCTGGAGAGATACAGTAGTGGTGGCAGCACTGAGCTCACTCCGCTGGGCAGGGAAAGGAGTGATATGTGCGAGTGGTTTCTGTCTGCGAACTGTAACATCCCTCCATGCACGATTAATCAGTTGCAGCAAATGTACTAAAACCAACCGAAGACTCGAAAATTAAAATTCACAGCCTGCTTGCAGTTGACCGACCGGGTCAGGGAATGGAATAAATGAAGCCCCCGTCTAGTGGCGAGAATATGAACTGTGCCGGCTGCCGAAGCCTGTCGCACTCCCTTGGGGCAGTGATTAAATGAATGACAGATGAAATGAAATGACAGTGGAGAGTGGTGCTGGAATGAAATTGAGACAGGGAAAACCGGAGTACCCGGAGAGAAACCTGTCTGCCTCCGCTTTGTCCAGCACAAATCTCGCATGGAGTGACCGGGATTTGAACCACGGACCCAGCGGTGAGAGGCCGGCGTGCTGCCGTCTAAGCCATGGAGGCTCACTAACTGAAGACTTATTCTTCTCTATTTAATTAATTACATTCTGTTTATTAATTACATTAGTTTTAGCGCTGGAGTTAAATGCCTGTGCTAACAATAGCATTTCTCTTCAAAGATCAAGGTACAGATTAATTAATAAATGTAATTCTCGGTTAACATTTTATGGTAAATTCTTTGATGTTTGATGGCTTTTGTAGTAAAGGCGCTTTAAAGCCACGCTGCGCTGCGAGAAGCCTGTTTACGTGGAGCGAGGAACACAAAGAGATAAATGAAACATTATAGTCCGGGACAGCTTAAATGAGTTACTAGATCAAGACAGGGTAGGCAACATTAACAGCCGTCCCCTATGCCCACGTAAATGTTGGTTTATGGTTGCATTTCTTGAAGGTAAGTTGTTTTCAGGTGCGAGCACATTGTCGCCAACCCTGCTTAAAATCCCGCCATCTCCAAAGACCATAATACCAGTAAAATTCCGTACCACACAGTTGCCGACATGTTTCTGGCAATAACTCCCAGAATGCATTTTTCACCAAGTCAGCCAACATTATAATTACGACTGTAACTAATGACTTATTATTTAAATAATTTCACAGTTTTCTTTGGAAATTCAAGTCTAATGAAGTTGTAACAAGTTGTACAAGGTAAGTACTAGTAATATACATCGATGAAAACAGTTTATACAGTTATTATAGACTCTTGATATGTGTGTGTCAAATCCACTTGTCTGAGATGTTTCGAAGCTTTTAATTAATTTTTGGATAAATTCTTATTTAGATTTCATCATGACGCCTAAAAATACGAGAACAAGATTGGAGATCGATTGGAGTAACTCTACAAAGATCACTACAATTTAAGTAAGTAGGCCTAGCCTAGACCTACACAATTTAAAGTACAGAGTTATTTAATCGTTGTTTTATTTATTTTTATATTCAGTCAGAGCACAAATAACGTAATAAAAAACCTTAATGGTCTTTGGAAATTTTGAAATAGTCTTCCGACTGCATTTTCCGTATAGGCCTAATTCAAACACAACCTAAAATATAGCCTATGTAAGTTCTCTCTCGGGAATGTATTCTTAGGTTCAATTCGCCTTCTAATATAGTAATGTATATTATTCTCGAATTCCAAATGCCGTCAGCCATAATATTATAATACATTGCACATGTAACTCTTAAGCTTGGAAGTAGGCCTAGTCTATGATTCACACTCGGCTGGTGGTAGTGAATGTATTGGTGATTATTTATTAAGCTTATAACTTATGTACTTGGCTACTGACCTATAGCCTACTTAGTAGCAGGCAGATAAAATATTTATATTAGGCCTATTTTTATTTGTTTCAGTCACGGTTGCGACAGAATAGTGTGATGCCCTTCAACGAACTTCAAGGGTTGTGCAACATGAATCAATCATCATTCTGAAGAGCCATATACTCACATGTGCATGGTATATGCACTGCGCTGGAGTCTCATATGCAAATTTTCAGAGAATACCAACAATATCTCATAGCTCTCTTTTAGTTCTCGACATAAGTTACTGCGCCACTGAATGTCTGGGTGAAAATTACTGATGTACTAATGTTGGCTGAGACAAAATCATTGTTCGCTACTTGGTTAGATGACACGGTTTGGGCGAAGCCACTGGTTGCAATAAGTTATAAATATTGGTCGCAGCTATAGCCTACTTGTATTATTAATTCTGAATGAAAGTAGAAAGTGGCTTATACACCTGCATCGGACATGATTGTGACTGTATGCTGTGATGGCTGCGCTAGAATTAGTAGCACACAGGTAACGATATTTGTAGGCTATACATTATACGGTAATAGAAAACTAAAAATGTCATAGATCTCGTAGGCCTATACTACACAGCTTGGACATTCTTAAAATTCACGACAGGTGAATAATGAAATAAAAGGCAAAACCATTGGTCTGGATAAAGATTATTGATGCTTGACTACCCCCACTGTGCATGACAAAAACCGGGGGTGTTATATATTAGCTAACGCGGCCCGCGTTACCTCAATTTTTTCATATTAAAGCATTGTTGTTGTTTCTTATGGCTAGCCCAGATTCCAATCCATCAGCTTTCTTGCATTCCAATAGAGTTGTGTGAGGTTTCCTGAAGTTCTAGCAGTCATATCAAGTTTGTTGCAATGTGGCAGGTGCCCCTTATCCATTTTACTTTCAGGTTCGTGACAAAGTGTGCATTTTTCAGATCTCAGGATGTCCCAAATAGGATCACGACTTATATAGATGGAATTCCAGCTGAGTCTGCCATTTTCGCTGTTAATTATGCACAAGTACAGTATTGCCAATCCCACACTTATGGGACTACTTTGTATAAGCGCGGTACCATGAAACAAAATAGCGCCAAGTTTGAACCAGTTCGCAATGGATTGTGCAAGCTGTTTTTGTCTAGACCAATAATTGTTAATTCATTTGGCCAGACAAACACCCCTGGATTTTTTCACGCACAGTGGGGGTAGACACGCATTAATAATTTTCATCTAAACCCATGGTTTGTGCCTAGACCAATAACTTTTAGGCAGTGAGGCGCAGGTTTTCCCGATTAGTTCGAAACATTAAATTCTTGCGATCAGCGTTCATTACAGTGGTAAATACTGTTCTACATACAAAACAAACCTAACCTGGGGCTTATGCCCAGACCTCCTTGCTTGTAGTGCAATCGGTAATTTTCGTCCCGACAGTCGTCTAACCAAGTAGCGACCAATGGTTTCGTCCAGTCAGTCGTCTAACTAAGAAGAGCTCGTTTATTTCTTTTTCCCACATAATTACAACATTACATGTGTCGTCTAATGTAGGCCTATTTAGTACCGGATATGTTGGTAACTAATGACGTCAATGTGATCGCTCACTGCGGCAGTTTCACATACCAAATATGCTGTCGAACATGGCTGCGGTTGTTAAATATACAATAAATAAAAACACATGTTTAAGTGATTTAGCACATATATCCGGTGCAGAAGTGATCAAGGTTAGTAGTTACAATTGATAATGCCCCCCCCCCCCCCGCCCCTCTCCCGCCAAAAGATGAAATAAGGTATGAAAATGATATATTATCAAAGTGAAAGCGAAAAGAAAAAAGAGTGATACATGGTACAGAATTAATCTGAAATTTCACTACAGTATATGTCGTTTTATAAAAGGGCATAGCGGGTGGGTTACAGACAGCGAAGGAGAAAACATCTATTAGGACATCACTTCCATAATTATTAGTCATCATTACACAAGGTATTTAGGCTAATTTAAGTATTCTACTTGGTTCATCACTCCTGAAGTGTTACCTCTATTACGTATGTCGTTTTGCCTTGAACATTTTTGGTTGAAGGCAGGCTATTATTTTATTTTAGAATATGCACTGAAAATTTGATGTAATCAGCGTAACCGCAGCCTTCGTAAAGAGGTTTACACAGGCCAGCGCGTATCCCATTTTTGAACAGCTGACTGCGGTTGACTGTAGCGTTGGGGGTCTGCACCAATAGCGCTGGCCAACAGCGGGGCGCACTTGAACTCGGTCAGTGATAACACTATGTATTGTATTCGTCATGATAATGCTATTATTATGATCATGTAGAAATGAGTGGAAGTGTAGAGGACGTACTCATTCGCGACAACGCTGCCTCAGTTCAATTCCCTCTCATATCTTCCACTCTCGCAAATTAAATACCTCAGCTCTCCACAGAAAATTGTTTTGTGTTGGTATCTTATAATTATAATTTTCAAGATATTACTCCGTCGATAAAGCTTGCCTTTCAACGCCTGTACTTAACTCGTCAATTTCTCAGTGAATTCATTGAATTTTCTGCAAGTGGCTTTTAATGTGCCGGTTGATGAGAGGTCAGGAGACTATTCTACCAACCATCTCGCGTTGTGCGGCTAGCATTTTTTGGCAGTTGGTCCAGGTTCAATTTCCAGCTCTGCCAAGAAATTTTAATTTTGGTCTGAGGGATGGAACAAGGCACACTCAGCCTCATGAGGCAAAACTGAGAAAAGGAGGGTTCGATTCCTATCTTAGCCATCTTGTAAGTGGTTTCCACGCTTCTACTCCTGGCAAATGCCGGGATGGTTCCTAAATTAAGGCCATGGCCACCTCGTTCCCAATCCTCATCTGAATAATAAATGCACACACTAATCCAGCCATCACAATAACACAGGTTATCAGACAAATTCCACATGCCCAAGTACACAGATCTACATGACCATGATGTCACAAAGCCCGAAAATCAACCAACTGCTGCTTTCTACCATTCCAAGACGAAATCGAGTTGCCATTAGTCTTATGCCCCTAAAATCCACGACTAGTTCGAATGGTTTTAGGCCTAAGCATTGGATCAGCCATCTTCTTGCATCTCAATAGGGATTTGCCAACAGGCTTTCAACAGCTTGTCTCAATTCTGCCTACATATATGTAGGCCTATACATGCAAGAAATGAGTACGGTACTCATCAAAAATAAAGAAATAATAAGCTAATATGTACCCTACTATTATATTTCTCTCCTACTCCTAAATCCTTCTCTGAACACTCATCTTAAAACAGAATGGTCTGCATTTTTGGACTAATTATAAAAATATAGCCTATAAGAAGAAAAGAACATGCTCATCTTTAGCTCCCTGGCGAAAATAATTGAGTAAGTATTAATGTTTCTGTTCTTATGCATTTTATATGATGCTTTAAAAATCAATCTAGAAGAGATAATTTAAGTTAACTTCACTACCATAATACTGCTTAAGAGTTACTGTCGAGGACTGATGACCAAGATGTCCCTAACTTGAGCAAGGACTGCTTCACAACTTCATGTAAAACGTATTTTCGTAAAAGAGCCTTTACTTAGTTTGGATCATTTGCGATACGTGTTACATGGATGTGTGTGCTGACTTTTTGGTGTTAAATTATGTAAGTTGGCAACACCAAATGTGGCGGCCATGTTGGTTTTCTAGTAACTTATTTAAGGTGTCCTGGACTATATAACGCACCTCAAAATTACTGTGACAAGTTGCAGATTAAGTTTTTTGATGTGTGTTCATGCAGGTTCTTGGGATATCGTCGTCACCATCCCGTACACTTTGGTGAGGGTGAAATCTTTCTAATTATCTGTGTTGTTTTGGCACGTGTAAGAACTGGAGAATCAATACGCAGTGGTTAAACTTCGTGCCTCTCGCCGAGACAGATCGGTTTCGAATCCCGTTTAATGAATGTGAGATTCTTCACGAGAAATGTTACGCCTCGTTGTTTATATTTTTAATTATTTTAGAATTAGAGTGCCATATTCCCTCCAGGGACGTAGGCGACCTGAATTAGTCAAGGGATCACTAACCAGGCATCCCGAGCCGGAGTTTGCGTGTGGTAGGGTGGCCACTTTTCTTCCACTCCTCCTCCTGCCATAGATCCGGCAGGTTCCCATTTTGCATCACGCGGCTGGGAGACCCCGTACCAGACCATAGGCGGGGATCGAACCCGGTACCTCGGAGGTGACACCCAACAATGCTAGCCACTTCGCCACGAGGTGGTCTGTGGTTTATATACCACGTTGAAAGGAGGTTCTGAGGCTAATGATCACATAGTTCTTCATAGTTCTCTTTGTGGTGTCGATATGTATTCGTACTTGTATTCTGCTCTAGAATTAGTCCGTCCCGTTGCGTTGTGGCTAGTATTCTTGGCTGTCATCGCGGAAGCCCGGGTTCAATTCCCGGCTCTGCCATGAAATTTAATTCTGTTCTGAGGGCTGGAACGGGGTACACTCAGCTTCGTGAGGCAAAACTGAGAAGTGGCAGGTT
The DNA here is from genome assembly GCA_946902985.2 of Meconema thalassinum. Lineage (NCBI taxonomy): Eukaryota > Metazoa > Arthropoda > Insecta > Orthoptera > Tettigoniidae > Meconema > Meconema thalassinum. Next base: position 71,735,831 of record OX336389.2, read on the forward strand.
TGATATTCTACATCCGCAATTCCCGAAGTGGTTTTCCGTTGTTTCTCCACTTCCACTCTAGGCAAATGCAGGGATGGTACCTAACGTAAGGCCATGGCCACTTCCTATCCAAATCCAACTTCAATTACAAATACACACACTAGTGCAGACATCACAGTGTCACAGGTTATCAGACAACTTCTACACGCACCCAACACGGTGCTACAAGACCACGATGTCGCAAACCCTCTAAATCAACAATAATAACAACAACAACAACAGCTCAAGGATTGGGAAGTACTACCCTGCCAGGGAATTGTTTCGGCTAGACGTGGAGCGGGGCTGTTGTGTATACATTACGTCAGCTCGCCACGTTTTGGCTGCCACGGGCGGGAGCGGCGCAAGAGGGGGGACGCATGTACAGGCATACAATGAGAATACACCGCACAGCGCACGACCCAGCACGAACCATGCACACACACGATATACGATGAGGTTTCGCTGGCGACGAGTGCACGTCTATTCCTGGCGTGTGGCTGGGCGGAGCGCATTAGTTCCGATTTCCGCCACCGGCAACAATTCGCTGGCAGGGTAGCCATAGCTTTATATGTGCATGTGCTTAGAACAAGTCTCAAAATATATCGAAGTTTACGAGCTGGTGCATGAGTGTTGACAACACGGGGTGTGTGGCCGTCGTTTCATTTCACCAAACCGGTGATTTGCCAGACAGCATTGTTACCGGCAGTTAGCTTTGCACTTCCCCATCCCAGTCCCCTGGTATACTACAGCAGCGTAAAACATTTGCCACGCTCAGCATGTCCTACACTCATCCGCGTCAATGTTCTCAGATAGGGAAGTATTCGGTACTCTCCCCACACCGCTCTATACCCCTCTCCTGACGCTAAGCTCTGATGGTCAAGTGCACACCTAAACACCGGCAACTGTGCGTTTGACCACTGCGCTAGAGAGCGTTTTACCTTTTCCTACGGCCCGCTACGGTGAGATATTCTAGGATCTTGAATGGGGCCTCTGCCTGCTTCTACTCACACGGTTAACCCTTTCACTATCAAGCTCTCATCTGATGGATGCGTGGAAACTGTCAGCCATATTTACCAGGCTATGCACACACTTCTTTTAAAATGAGATAGGAGAGAGACCATTAAAGATATTAAAATACAATATTATGAACATAGGGTGTACTCATATAAATCACTTGTTATTACTGAAAATAAGTGATGTCTCTGAGCCATATGATTTCAATGTTAAAAAAGACAATGAAAATAAAAAAATACAAATTTCAGAATTTTTTTTTAAAATAAATTTGGGAAATGGAATTCATGTTAAAATAAACTCTCTATTATTTGATAGCTTAGTAAATGTCAAGATTACAACATTTCCAACGAAAACTGAGAAAAGTACAGTACACGCAAGTTTGCCACCAACGCGAAGTAAAAAAGACACGAAACTCTATGTGCACATGGTTCAGACTGTAAGAATTATATATAAGGTGCGAGCTGGAGGCATAATTACAGAAACCAGTACCTGTATGTTAGAAGTATTGGCCCTGGCTGTTGAGGCACTTGTCCCACTGTGACACGAGGTGGTGAATGGCTGTTTCATAAAATTCCCTGGGCTGAGATGTGAACCAGTTCCGCACGTACAGCTGGACGTCGGCGTCCGAGGTGAATCTTTGGCCCCGCAGAGCCCTTTTCAGGGGACCAAACATGGCGTTATCACAGGGAGAGAGGTCTGGACTGTATGGAGGGTGGTCGAGAACCTCCCATTTGAATTTCTGCAGGAATGCCGCGACTGCGTTGGCCGTATGAGGTCGTGCATTGTCGTGGAGCGACCACGGCGGCTATGGCGTTCACTGTCACTCGGCGGTCCTGGGTTATGAGTGCATCAACCAGCTGGACGTTGTCATCGGTAATGCAGGGAGTGCCCTAGACCGGGCATCATCGGCTAACGACACCCGCCTTTCCCTGAATGTGCCACGCCTTGACCTTAGTAAGGGACATGCAGTGTTCGCCGTACACTTGTGACATTCGGCGATGAATGTCCGTTCTCCCTACTCCTTCCGCTGTCAGAAACCGAACAACACCTCTTTGCTCTTCGGTTGACGCCTCCATGTCACTGCTTGCAATGCGACTGGCAGCGTTGGACGATTGATGCATGCTGCTGCTCGCTTTGTATCGTCACGTGACGTACACGCGTGCCTTCTAGCGACGGGCTGTGACCTTCCACGCTCTGGTCGGAACCACACCTCGTTACACACGCCACGATTAGCCGATGTAGTCACCGGTTTGCGCATTCGAGCCTCCGGCTCGTTACTTTTTGAGCGCACCTTATAAATACAGATTGTCAGAGGTTCCCGCGGAATATAAACGTGAGTTAAAATTTCCTTCTTCATATTCCCTGAAAATTGCTGCTATCAAGCGGAAAAATAACTAAATAATCAATAGGCTAATAAAGGCCGGTAACGATGGATCATTACCCTGACAGTCTTGTCACGAACAGGGCGTAACGACTGATCGTTACCTTGAATGTCAAAGGGTTAAGCCTCGTCTCGCGCCCTTCCCATGTTAGCCTACAGCTTGTGCGATTCTTTCATCAGCGAGTGAGATGTCGTAGCGGTGAAGCTGCTTGCTCCCACCAAGACGGAGCGGACTCGATTTCCGGTTAATGCATGTGAACTGTCACGTCAGTGGTAGCCTACAGATTGTACGCAAAAAGCAGGTCCTGTGACCATTGGTCTCGGAATTAACGGTCACGTAAATCTACAAACTTCATCTTCTTCATTCTCTCGCTCTCTTGATCTTCGCACCATCTGTGCGAGGGTTCGTAGCATTAAAATGTCATTTGAAGGAAGGTAGGAAGGTTAGGCTATAGTTGTACGTGACCTGTAATCTCGCGATCATGAGCCACTGGACCTCAATGTTTAGGCGGAATCTGAACCACATGACGTGATATTCCACTTCGAATATCTCACATATATTGACCGGGAATCGAACCCATCATTTGCCTTAATATTTACATAATTTAAATTTAAAATGTCCCATATTCCACAAAATTAAAACTCATTTTGAAGATAAGATCGAATAACGATTAAGGGTTTTCTTTTAAGCCCCTTCATTATTTAGGACTATATAAATAATTTCTGATCTTTACTGTAGGGCTGCTTTCTACTTAAATACCAATGTTCATGCCATACGCTCCAGTAGTTTCTGTACCAACCCATAACTCACGACAAAATTGTACGGGAAATTTATTTTATGTAGGCTATACAGATTATTAGGGTTCTGAAGTTTAACACCTAAAAAGTACAAAATATGCAAGCAAATATGCCTCAAAAACTAGCTAAATATGACCTTAAAACAGAAAAATATGAACTATGTCCCCGCCAACCCAGGGTCGTTAAGCTGTATTACACAAAATTGTTTCATTAGTGCCTTTTAAAACTACTTTAAATTGCAAATATTCCAATTAAATTAAGAGATTTTCTCTGCTTTAATACATAACTCGTCCCAAGCTTAAATTCCTGACAGTCTTGTTCGCTCTATTGAACCTTCCATAATATAAAGTATATGGCCGGGTGAAAAAACAGTGGACATAGCAATGTCTTGCACGCGAATTGTGATATGAAAAGATTTTTTTTTTCCTCTTCAAGGGACTGGAGAATTCGTCTATGACGTTGCGTTGGAGTGAAATAATTATCTCTCTATTGTAATTCCTGCTCTTGTCTCTGTTTAAGATCAACCCGGTTTAGGGGAGATGGGTCTACTCCAAGCCCTTAAACAAATACATAGCCATTGTTCACAACAGGTGGAAGTAATGATTTTACACAAAAAAATATTTATACATTTATCAGTTGTGTGGTGTTCCAAGTACAGTACCAGAGTGTTCGTGAGTTCAGTGAGTGAAGTTATCTTCTGTAAATTAATGTGTTATTAACCTTCAAGGTAATCTCCACTTAGTATAAAACAAAGTCCCCGATTCTTGGATGTCACGGGTAATCTCGAGAACCACTGGTTGGATTTTGATGCGGTTTTCACCATTCCGTAAAGGATATCTCGAGGAAGGTTTCTGTAAAATATAATTTACTAGCAGTAGTGCCCGGCTTCGCCCGGTGGATTTATTTGTTTTATGGATGATAATGAATACTACTACAGAACTGGCACATGATACTTAAACTAACAGAAAAAAATTATTTTAAAAATATAACTTTTTGTGGGGGGTGGTGGGGTAGTAGTGGTGGTGGTTGTAGTGGGGGTGATAAGTAGTACAGTATAATGGACGTAACATTCAGTTCATTTTCCCGTAATGATAATAATGAATAGGGAAACGGCTATTTTGTAACTACAGCACTGACACATGTAATTTACAAACACATTTTTAAAAAATGATTAGAAAGAGGAGTAAGTGAAATAAAAGACAATGCCTAGGGCCTATATCTTATTGGCTGTTAGAAATGTAGAGACCAATAGTGTCGCCTTAAGTCGCATAGCGCCGTAGGAAAATAATCAGAACTCTTTGGAAAACTTCGGCTCTCCCAAGCTACTGACGTAGCACTAGTATCATTTATCGCCATATAGCGCTCAACGATAAGTTTCGGAATAAATAAAGGTAAATTTGAAACCACCAACGCTTATTGTAGCTGGTAACCTCAGTGTACTGCACCAACACCATTGCACTTATACAGAGGCATAATATTTTCATGATGATAACTGTTTTAAGGGGCCTTAAGAGATCCTTTTGCACTAATTACTCCCCGTGACTGCAATTTATAAACAGCGCAAGATGCAACTATTTTCGCAATTCTGCACCAGAACACTGGTAGGGGTGACGTGATGCAGCCCGAACTGCCCGTCAACAATAGATTTATTAAATTACTCTTACAGTTACACTACTACGGACATGAATGGTTCTAGGGCCTTAATACGTGGTTTTCAAGTTTATTTTGTCTGTTATTCTAAATGTAGAGAATGGAAAGCGTTGTCCAAAATATCAAGTGGACAGTGTTACCAGCAGGGTTTCAAAGTGTATGTAAAATTTGGTACAATTAGGATAAACGGTGCAGATTTGTGATAAAGGGCCTAAATGCAGGGGGTGGAATGGTCTGTCCAAAATTTAAAGTGGACTGTGTCACCCGGAGGGTTCCAAAGGGTAAATATACAAAATGTGGTTCAGATCGGTGAAATGGTGTAGAATTTTGCCAAAGGATTTAAATTAAGGGAATGGAGTGGTCAGTCCAAAATTTTAAGCAGACAGTGTTACTCGTCTGGTTCCAAAGGGTAAGTATGTAAAATTTGGTTCAGATCGGTGAAACGGTGTATACTTGTGTCAAAGGGCCAAAATACAGAAAATGGAGTGGTCTTTCCAAAATTTCATGCAGGCAGTGTTACTCGCAGGGTTCCAAAGGGTAAGTATACAAATTTTGGTTCAGATCGGTGAAACGGTGTAGATTTGTGCCAAAGGGCCTAAATGCAGGGAATGGAGTGGTCTGTCCGAAATTTCAAGCAGACAGTGTTACTCTCAGGGTTCCAAAGGATAAGTATACAAATTTTGGTTCAGATTGGTGAAAAGGTGTAGATTTGTGCTAAAGGGCCTAAATGCAGGGAATGGAGTGGTCTGTCATAATTTTCATGTAGGCAGTGTTACTCGCAGGGTTCCAAAAGTCAACTATACACATTTTGGTTCAGATAGGTGAAACGGTGTAGATTTGTGCCAAAAGGCCTAAATGCAGGGAATGGAGTGGTCGGTTCGAAATTGCATGCTGACTGTGTTACTCGCAGGGCTCCAAAGGGTAAGTATACAAATTTTGGTTCAGATCGGTGAAACGGTGTAGAATTGTGCCAAAGGGCCTAAATGCAGGGAATTGAGTGGTTTGTCCGAAATTTTATGTAAACAGTGTTACTCGCAGGGTTCCAAAGGGTAAGTATACAAATTTTGTTTCGGATCGGTGAACGGTGTACGTATCACAAACCATAACGCCGGCGCATGCGGATAGAGCAGTTCAGGAGCGCTTGTTCTACCGACTTACTGAACAAAAATCAATCTTTTAGGTTACCTGAGAGGTGTAGCCTAATAGTACATAGCATAAACTATCCCGCTTGGATTTGGCTATCATACAAAAAATAATTTTTCGAATCGGACTGGTAGTTCCAGAGATTAGCGCGTTTATAGACACAAACTAACAGACAGACTCTTCAGCTTTATTATATTAGTAAAGATTTATGATCAAAGGAAGCCAAGCAGTAACGATTTCAGTGAAAAAGTCGAGAAAAAACCTGGCGTCCGTGCGCTTTTTAAGCTTACGCTGGGCAATCCGTTAAACATGTCAATATACTGTGAGTGTAAGAATTGTTCAGCTTGAATAGTTCTACAAAAAAGTCCGCTAGAGCATATCTCTGTCTTCAACACATCGCCCACTATTAGTGTTTTTATGTTTTCATTTCTTCCAACAATCTCCATTCAATTACTGAGGCGACAGTTTACGAGCTAGCTAGGGGCGAGCATATCACCCCAGTTACAGCCTAGCTAGTGGGCGGGCCTTTTACCGCACATACAGCCAACAGCAACTGTCGAGTCGTGTTTAGTTAAGACTTCAGAGAAGAGTGGTTGTGTTTAGAGTTTGCCTGGAAGTGCAACTCGGCTTTTCTTCATTTCGCCAGTGAACAGTCAAGTTAAGATTGGACGGAAGGGGGATTTGTGTTTCATGCACCCGGCCATTCTTAATTACGTCTGACAAGAATTCGTTGCAGATGCTATCCCCGTGATAATAAAATTAATAGTCCAGTCAGTGATTTTAACCCATCATCCCGGGACGAAACACGGATATACTGTAGTTCGTAGTTGCTTGACATCGAAAAAAAAAAAGCTTACCACGTAATGCATTCATAACTGTTCCCGGACGAAGCTGGGGTGGATCTCTAGTAAGGTAATAAATTGATTGTGTGTCACATAGGAATATGAATGTTGAATTTTTATTACAAATCCAATTTTTCCTGTACCTCTGAACACAAAGTTAGAAATTTTTAAAATAGTTCCGTGAAGAATCAAATAACCTATTTCCATATAAGCTATTCTACTGGTCTTTTCCATCAAAACGTCTCTCTCGTATTAAAAGCATTTTTATGTGATGTACTAAATAACTTTTAGTACACGACCTACGTTGTGATAAAGTATAGAACAAGAAGATCAAAATCAATATTCAATCCCCATAGGCTGTAGTCATTATAGACAAGAAACATAAAGAAAGCATAATCGTCTTACTATGGAACTTCGTTGCTGACTCATGTATGCCCTGTCTTAAATCGAAGCTTTCATCGTTCGTCAAAATAACTCACTTCAAGATGCCAGCGACAAAACAAGTATTTCCGTGCAGAACTAAATAGCCTATTTTCTTATATACTACTTATGTTAACTGCCTCTATTAACATACAAAATTTCAGTTTGATTCCGGTAATAGTTTCGTTGATATTGAGAACCGTCTAAATATTTCGGATGGTTGCCATGTTGGATTCTTATATAAGTAGACTATTGAGTTATATACTATTGCAGGAAGATGATTTCGTAGGTGAATTATTCAAACTTCAATCGCTTGATTAGGACACAAGATAATAGAAAAAGCGAGATTTTAAATTTTCGCACAACCGCCATATTGTGGTTATGAAAACAATTGAAATTAATTAGCTGTCAGTGGATTAAAGTTTGTATAAGCATTTACCGTACCAAGTTTCACTGCGCTCAGACTGTTAAATCGCAAGAAACATCCATTTCTATATTTTTATTTCGCGTCACCGCCATGTTGGATTTGAGCTCACCAGGTTATTGAAAGTCTTATAGATGAATTTATGTAAATAACCTTTATCAACATACAAAATTTCAGTTGGATTGCTATCATAGATTAGTAGATATTGAGAACCGTCTAAATATTTCGGATGGTCGCCATGTTGGATTTTGATATGTGCAGGCCATAGAGTTATGTACTATTAGATGATGATTATTTCGTAGGTTCGTTATTCAAACGTTAACTTCGATCGCATTAGGATCGATAAGGACAAAAGAAATAAAAACTTAATTTTAAAATTTCGCACAGCCGCCATCTTGAGGTTATATAAACAATTGAAGCAAATTAGATATCAGTGCAGTCCAATGTGTATGAATATTTGCTGTACCCTGTTTTACTGCGCCCGGATCGTTAAATCACGAGAAAGGTCTATATTAATGTTTGAATTTCGCTTGGCCGCCATGTTTGTTTTGGACCTAATAGGATTTTGAAAGTTACATAGGTGAACTTCAAGTAGTGCTTTTTATCATCGCACAGAATTCCATGGTGATATCAGTGATAGTTTCGGAGAGAATAGAATATCGATGAAATATTTTGCACAGTCGACATGTTAGATTGGTGAGACGTAATAAAGTTTGAAGGACACGGTCAGAGAAGGACGATACAATGCTATAACCTTACCGAGTTTCATTAAATTCGCTGGAGCCGTTTAGATTATTTTAGGGAGAGGGACACGCACACACATAGGCACACACACCCACACTCACGGACAAATGTAAGCTCATAAGTCCATTTTTTTCATAAATAAATAAAAATAGGCTAAAAATGAGGTTATAAAATGTCCAACTGATTCCATCATATATATTATTTCAGTAGGCCTAGTAAAGATCCCTCCTGCGGCGCTCACAAGCGACCGATCGTGACAAATAAACATTCAAATGAAAGGGAATAGACATTAACAGTGACTAATCGCACTCTAATTTCATAAATATCTACAATTTCTTTAGAAAATGACTTAAAAATGTACGAAATGTGCTATTTGCAGATGCTGTTGCAGTAGGAAAATACTCTCCATAATTGCTGTCCACTTCACATTTTGGCCGCTGTGACGCCTGTTTAATGCCATTATAAGATTCTGAGGCCTTTCCTTTATCATTTTGCATGGATTTCAGAAACAGTAAATCAAAGGAATTAGTACTCAAATCGTATAATCTCATAGATATCGATTAACCGGTGAGTGTTATGATGATCCAATTTTCAGCGATTGCCTTCTTAAGTTAGGGAACGTAGAACTTGGAATTCTAACTGAAATGTAAATAGTGTTCTATAATCATTTGGTTGAAATAAAAACATAACAACCTTTCTCCTTAAGTCTCTCATTATAAACCTATTGGGGGGAAAGTGTGGTTTATGAACATGCGAGATATCTCGCACGGGTGCGCTAGTCTTAAATATTTGAAACAATTGAACATTATTAGATATCTCTATGCTACATTCAGAATAAAGATTCACTGTGCCAAGTTTCACTGCACTCGGGTAAATTGAACGGCAGAAAAGTTATTTTAAATATTTGAATATCACTTGGCCGCCATGTCGTTTTTGTGTTTCTCAGAAATTAGAAAATCACATCAATTCCCTTACTTAACAGTCCTCTAAATAGTTTAGGAGATATTGAGAACTGGTGAAATAGCCTATATCGCATGGAAGCCATGTTGATTGTTTTATATTATATAGGCTATGCTATAGAATTGTATGCCAGCAAATTAATATTATAATCGAGGCTATTTATATCAACCTACATCTATATCGGTTGTTTTCTTTGTCGTGTAGCCTCCTGGGAGGCCGAGTGCAGGTCTTTCTAGTGAACAGCCCGTGGGCGACCTGCTAGTCGGAATGATGATGAAGAAGACGTCACATACACCCAGTCCCCGGGCCAGAGGAGTCGACTTTAGGAGATTAAAATCCCCGAGGGTCCGGCTAGGAATCGAACCCGGGACCCTTTGGGCTAAAGCTTAGCGAGCTAACCAAATCGCCATGAGGTCGAACATCGCTTGTTTAAGACACGGGAAATAAGATCGTAATTTTATAAGAGTATGCACAGCAGCAATTTTTAGGTTCTTATACAAATTGTATTAAATTAGGCGCCAGTATATTGAACCTTGTGTGAAGATTTAACATGCTTCATTTCAAAAGTTTGATATTCCCCCTCTCGCATTCGTAAGTGCCATGTGTACCTCGTCCAAATATACCTGTATTAAGTTGCCAAGTCTAGTCTCTCTAATGTGGTGTATGTTACTGTATTCAGGATAATCTTCAACTATTAAACACCTGGTTTCAAACTCGCCACGCATAAGCTAAAAAAAACTCTTTAAGCGCAAACAGTCTAGTGAGAATGTCCCGGCACTTTTGATACTGCCGTTAATACCGGCCTAGGTTTATTGAATAAAAAGATACATCGTACATCCTGATCCCATTACATGTTTCCCTTATGAATCTCTTATCTAGCTTGGCTGCATCGCTATGTTGTGTCTTGTTTCCGACAGGGTGTGTTTTCTAGTAGAATGAAGAGGGGTGAACTCTCCATGAAAGTGTGTTCATTTAATTTATTGGGGTTGTCTCTTTTAGCTAAGTGTATCTCGATTGCTTCCTTTTTGTCAAGAGTTCGGTTCGTGATGGATTATTTTTAAGTTGGTTTCAATGTTAGTGAACTGTGTCCCGCATCGCACATGTGTTCGCATACGGCCAAGTGCGTCCCGTATTTTATCGCATTTCTGTGTTCATTGTATCGTGTATCCATTCTTCTCCCACTCTGCCCGATGTAATTTTCTTGACACTCTGTATCTTGGCACGTAATGGAATATACCCCTGACTTTGAATACGGGTCTTGTTTATTAGATTACTATTGTGTCGCAGCTTTCCGGTTGTGTTGTTCGTTTCATGCCTTGTTTTTTGAACAGATTAGTGATTTTATATGTATTCGCGTTCACATAATTGAATCATACAAACTGACACAGCTACAATACCTACATTAAACTTTCATTATTCGTTCAGTAGCATTGTTTTGTAAAGAATATTAGTGGCGAATAATTAATGCTGGGACTGATAAAACGCAGCTTATAAGAGGGAGAATCTATGGATAAAGTTTGCTATCTTGGAAATAAGTGCCAAATGGGAGTTTCAGGACTGCAGTGTAATTGGCAACTGTTGCGTTTTGTAAGCGTTTGATGTTGATGCACTCAGTATTTCACTAAGAGTTACCGCGTCTAGCCACTCTGCTTGAGTCAGATAAAAGGAAACCTCCATCGTCCTTTAAGATGTTTGAAATGTCTACTGCTATGACAGAGTTGACAGAAATTCTGGCAGCCACCCAGAGAGTACAAGCGAGCGAGCAAGCAAGCAAGGGAACCAAATATTTCTATGCTCCAAGTGTTTCCTTAAGGGTCAAGATCAATCCAACAGACCCATTTTCTTCAACTGTTCTGTATTGAAGGATACTACGAATACATGTTTCTTTATTCCCTTTCTCAAGGAGGTGGGGTTGGGGTGAGATAAATAGCTACGTGCCGGTAAGTTATGATAGGATGAACGTCATCGGAGGAGATGAGGGAGGGGGCAGAGACTGGATATAAAGTACGCTGGTTCTATGGCTTGACCGAGCCCGTGATTTTTAAGGTGTAAAAAGTAACAACTAGTTCCGTGAAGAACTAAATATCCTATATACAGGGTGTCCCACTTAACTCTGCGACCTCAAATATTATCGAAATGAAACAAGATGTGAAAAATCTACTTGCACAGGAATGTTGCCACGTCAGGGGGCCACCCAATGGGAGGATATGCATAATCCAGGCAATTATAACAATACCACTTTTAACGCAAAGTTACCTTTTTTAAATGGAACATACATGTTTTTTCTAGCAAAACCAATAGTAAATATACAATATTGATAACAGAATTGGTTTCGCTTCTCTAAGCCTCGTACCTTCTGAAATAACTAATGTTATAGGTTACTAACCAACGACAGTGGAGTATCAATGTTTGGTGCGGTATCACTGACAACCGTATTGTAGGTCCCTATTTTTATCAGGGAACACTAAACGAACAGAGATATGCATCATTTCTTCACCCCTTCTCATGGAGGACGTGGGATTGGAAACTCGTGTATCAATGTGGTTCCAGCATGATGGTTGCCCCTGGGTAGATTATAGGCTGAGAAATAACCCTCCCACCAAGGGAAGATGATTAAGAAAAGGAAGAGGGTTTCGGACTGGAGAGAAAGGATAGAGAAATAGGATGAGAGTTCCACAAAAGTTATAATTTTAACTTTAAATACACTTAGAGGCAGTTGCCACTGAAAATTAACTCTCTGGTACCTAACGTAGGTACGAGCTTGGTCGAAGCTAACGGGAACCGCAGCTAGGACTTGGGCGATTTGCAAGAGAGAGGCTTTAGTGTATTTCCTCCCAAGCATGTATAATACTACTATGGGGAAAGGTGTTGGTCTGGCAAGACTGAGAGTAACAGATTTATTGTATGTCTTTTCAAAGAAATTCGTTTTTGCGAAATAATTCTAAGAATGCCAATAATTCAAATCAAGTTTGGTAATTCCAATTTTCGAAGTTATAGAGTTCCTGAAAAAAGCGACCCAGTGCTTCCAGGAAGGATAGTGATAAAAAATTATACTTTGGAAAGTAATTTTGGTAAGTGAACCAATGGTTGCATTTGGAAATGGCTAAGCTTTTACTCAGCGAGAGGCCGGCTAACAGCTTAGACAAGGAAAAAACACTTAACTTTTGGAAAATTGACCATAAGTTTTCGGAGAGGATCTCCACAAGCAGGTAGCTGCCGTAGCGAGCTTTACTTGCCCTACTGGCCAATTAGGATTAGCTATTAAAGCTAAGAGAAGCTTTGACAAGATTACCACTAAGAATTTTTGCTCAAATGCAACGAGTGGTGAAAGCCCTATCACTAGGTTTAATGGCATCGAGTAGGAAGAGCCAAGGAGGACAGGATCTTGCTTAATCGTTGTATTAGAAAAATGAAAAAGCGAAAAAGAACGCTTAATTTATTTAACAATTCAGAAGAAGTTGATACTTTTAACAAATAAATATTTTCTATGTAGTTAACAAATTTGGGGTCTAAGACCTCAGAAAACATTAAACACTTGCGCCAGGCAATTAACAAGTTGTGAGGTTTCAAACCTTATATAAGTACTAAAATCTTTGTAAGATTTACAAGAGGCAAATGAAACGGTTAAAGTTTAGACATTCAATAGAGTACAAAGAGTGTACTTTAAAAAATTTCTGAAAGAATATTCTAGAGAGAATAACAACTTCGAAAATAACAATAAGGAAAACATAAAGAATAAAATAGAAGTTCCTACAACTTCTTATATTTAAACAGAATTACTTTGTGAGAATTATACAAAAAAGGGCAGGTCACTTACTGTGAAACCTGAAGAGATAATCAAAAGGAAGGTTCTAGACTTCCTATGTTTAATTAGGAATCACGAGCCAAATAGGGCAGTTTCCATTTCGTGTGACCTAAAAATAACTCACTCAAGAGTTGAAAGAATTGTTTTCCCTGATTTTAGGGGAGGAACAATGTAAGTTTGAAACGTGTGCTGGACACGTAATTATACAGAAATTAATTAATTACACATGAGAAAAAATGGGAGGGCACATCTATAGATTGACACCTCGTTGAAACAGACCTAAATTTAAAAGTTTAGTACTGATTGTTAGTAAGAGGTTTAGGAAAGTGAAATAGGGATTGAGGAAAAAAGTTCATGGCCTTGTTTAAATGTAAACGGACGATCGCGACGCGGTAGAAAGTTGAACAAGCACTGGTTTTCACTATAGTTCTTGAAATATATGAAAAGTTCACTATAGAAACACGAAAGTTTATGGCAAAGAAAGTTATTTCAATTATAAAAGTAACTGGTTTCACTAGGTAGGCGAGAGTCTATTTCTTGAGAAAGTTGTAAATCACAATTAAATGCGCCATGGAAAATTCCAGCGGTGGACGAAAATTCACTATTGTAGTAATTTAGAAGTAAGATTCTTCAATTTTAAATAGTATTCTCACAAGTAAGTGAGAAATACATGACGGCAGGACTTGTAGATAAAGTACAAGATCTGGAAGGTTCCAGAACGATCTTAGTAGAAAAATGGGGCTAATGTAAATCCAACGGAGGAACTAGCTTGTTGAATTATAGACAGCGGGTATTTAGATAATATCCCACGTGGTGAGAAGATTTCTCATTTAGCAAGCATAAGAAAGCTACTTTCTTTTAAGGATGGCTAGACAGACAAAAGCTCAACATAGCAAATCCCGCGAAGAATGATTTTTGCCTCAAAATAAGCAATCTCACGCTGTCTATAAAATATCTTTAAAACATGTAGAAGTTAAAACCATGAAGATGAGGTTAAAACTTAAAGCAGGTACTTATCTTTGTTGCATGTCGAAGTGAAGTTCCTTTGAAGGATGCCTAATATGCCAACATGGCGTAGAACGTAGAGAGTGTCTCTTTGTTTGAGGAGACTGGCTCGAGTTGAGCCCTGACTGATCGAGTCAACTGCCGACTTAGAAGTAAGACCTGCTCAGCGAAGCACGGAGGGTCCAAGGAAGGGAAAAAGTGGGGGTAGGAAACAAAAGGAGAACATATAAATATAGCCAACATTGCAACAAAAAATTAATTTTCTTGATGAGCTGGTCTTCAAAGAGTTGATAACAGATGATACTGGCGCAGCATGGTGAGTGAAACAGTAAACGTAGTCCTCTTGCTCTAGGAGAAAATAGTTGGCGATGGTAACAAGATCTGGTGGCCAGATGGATATGTAAGTCCTCTTGTACCAGGGAGAATAGAGGAGCTTCAGAGATTCGCTGCTAGATGACGCTAGGTGGGTCACAGAAGGTATATATCTAGAACAGACTTATGAAGACATAAGAGAATTGCCCAGCAAAGAGAAAACAGAAGATCACTGTTGGTGTTTGACAAAGAGGAAGGAAGAAATGAACATGCAAGGAGCAATAAAAGTTATATCTCACGTACCGTGTATTCAAAGAATACACCAGCCCCGCACATTTCGCAAGTGTTGCCAGAGATGTAATGGATGAGAAGTTTCCAAATCGGTTGATAGGACGTAGTGGTCCTGTGAGATGGCCAGCACGGTCCCTCGACTTGACGCCATTAGACTACTTTCTCTGGAGCGCATTGCAAGATAGTCTATCAGGAAGTCGCAACTACAATAGCGAATATGCAACAGCGTATTACTTCGGCGTGTGCGGAAATATCTGTGGAAACACTGGGATCAGTACAACGCTCTGTTGTTCACCGTCTACAGAAGTGCATTGATGCAAACGGTGGTCACATTGGACATCCACTGAAGTGACACAGTTTCATCAGTTAAGATGTTACTGCTTATTTGTGAATGTCTCTTCCGTGCTGGATGTAATTTAAAAACATGACGTTTCTTTAAGCTATAGGCCACAAGTTTGTTTAGGAAATTGGTAATTGTACATTTTGAACTATGTGTACAGTTCTACACATTTGTTAAACTTGACAAACAGTGTCTCCATTGCCATCCTCTACAACGTTAGTTATTTCAGAAGTTACGGGGTTTAGAGATGTGAAACCAATTCTGGTATCATTAATTGTATGTTTACTCTTGATTTTGCTACAAAAAACATGTATGTTCCATTTTAAAAAAGGTAACTTTGCGTTGAAAGTGATATTGTTATAATTGCCTGGATTGTGCATATCCTCCCATTTTGTGACCCACTGACGTGGCTACATTCCTGCGCAAGTAGATTTTTCAAATCTTGTTTCATTTCGATAATATTTGAGGTCGCAAAGTTAGGTAGGACACCCTGTATATCCTAGTTATGTTAATTTCCGTTTGATTGCTGTAATAGATTCGTAGATATTGAGAACCGTCTAAAAATTTTGAATGGTCGCCATGATTGATTTTTATATAACTTATGTAGGTCATAGAGTTATGTACTATTACATGAAGATTATTGTGTAGGTGCATTATTCATGCTTCAATCGCATGATTAGGACACAAGAAATAAACACAATATTGTAAAATTTAGCACAGCTTCCATCTTGTGGTTATGAAAACAATTGAAATAAATTGGATGTCAGTGGAATAAAATTTGTATATACATCTACCGTACCAAGTTTCACTGCGCACGTATGGTTAAATCGCGAGAAAATGTCCATTTAAATATTTAAATTTCACGTTGCCGCCATGTTGGATTTCTGGTCATCAGGTTATTGAAAGTTCCATAGGCGAACTTATGTTCATGGCCTTTATCTACAAGGAGGCGTGGTGGTGCAGTGGTCAAGCTGTTGGCCTCTCACCAAGGCGGACCGGGTTCTATTCATTGTCAAAGCATGTGAGGTTTTCGAAGTGAAATGCCATGTCCTGTGGTTCGGATTCCACGTAAAAGAGAGGTCCCGTGGCTTATAATTTCGAGATTTTCGGTCACGTTAAACTGCAAGCTTCCTTTCTCCCTTCCCATTATCAACATAACTTACAACATTTCAGTTTGATTGCTGTCATAGATTAGTAGATAATGAGAACCGTCTAAATATTTCGGATGGTCGCCATGTTGGATTGTACATATGTAGACCATAGAGTTATGTACTACTAGATGACGATTATTGCGTTGGTTCATTATTCAAACGTTGACTTCGATCGCATCAATAGGACGCAAGAACTAAAAACTTAATTTTAAAATTTCGCACAGCCACCATCTTGAGTTTATGTAAACAATTGAACTACATTAGATGCCAATTTATTACAATGTGCACAAACATTTGCTGAACATGTTTCACTGCGCTTGGATGGTTAAATCGCGAGAAAAGTCAATTTAAATCCTTCAACTTCGCTTAGGCGCCATGTTTCTTTTGTACTTCACATGTTTTTGAAAGTCACATAGGCTAACTTCTAGTAGTGCCCATTATCACCGTACCAAATTTCAGGGTGTAATCAGTAATAGTTTTGGATATAAGAAATGAAATATTTCGTACAGCCGCGATGTTGGATTGGTGAGACGTAGTAAAATTTTAAGGGCACGGTCAAGGTCGGATGAAATAGTATTGTGACCTTACCGAGTTTCATTGAAATCGCTCCAACCGTTTAGATTTTATTAGGGACACACATACAGGTTCTTTCTATCAGTACAATTTGACAATTTGCAGGTGAAAAGCGAAAGGTAGTAGGAGACGTCTGCAAAATAACCAGTGATGGACGAAGGAAAGAGGATATAAAAAGTAGGTTGGCTCAGTCGAGGAAACATTTCTACAGAAGAGAAATCAGTTAACATCAAATAGCCTATAGATTTAGGTATTAGAAAGTCATTTTTGAAAGCCTTTGTCTGGAGCGTGATGCTCTATGGAAGTGAAACGTTGACTATTGGCGCTGCAAAAAAGAGGAGAATAGAGGCGTTTGATGTGGTGTTACAAGATGAAGATGTATGAAGACGAGTGGGCGAGGAGAGATGTTTATGGCGACTGCTAATGAAGAGAAGAGATACTAAAACACCCAGGATTAGCAAACTTAGTTATGGAAGCAGGGGTTGACCAAGGTTAGAATAATGTTAAACAGATTGCCTTGGGTGTAAGGTGCGCTAGCTATGTAGAGATGAAACGATTAGCTCATGACAGGGAGGCATGGAGGACTGCATCAAGCCAGTCAAATTACTGAAGACTCAAACAACAACAGAATCTTATTTAGGAATTTATTGGATTGTTGGAATTACTTATATGGTTTGTATAACTCTCTGGCCATGCCTCTGGATTTTTAAGCTCTGTAACTTTAAATTGTAAAAAATAAAATTAACTGTAACTTTAGTATGTACTGTATTTGGAAGTACCAACTTCAATACACCAAGGATCAGGATGGACACTGCATGTGCAGACCAGTGGCGGATACAGGTCTTGCGGGGCCCTGGGCGATAAGATAAGGTGGGGCCCACAACAATAGGAAACAAATAACAAGATGTTCAGTAAAGAACATATAGCCTACTTTCTCCTAAATGCATGGGTATTGTTATAACTCTTTGTCCTTTTCAAGGAGTATAATTGAATGTTGGTTGTAGTAGCTTGTTGAAATACAACGTGTTATACGGATATTAAACATGAATATGAGGTACCCTTTGTTAGTGCTACATCTGTACAAAATTTCATTCAATTCGTTTTCATCGAGTTTGAATTGATATTGTGAATTGATTTGCACACATACATGGCCGCTATCTGCAAATAATTGGGCCGATGACCTTGTCGTTTGGTCAAAAGATGACTCCCACATAAAGGTATGTTGTTGCAAAATTTAGTAGAGATCGGCTGATTAGGTTGGTCGTAAATTGATTTAAGCTTTTAACATTTTGGTGGCCGCCATTACGTTTCCGTCAATATGGCGACGATATAAAACACGACACTAAGTTGCCTTTTACAAGTGCTACCTCTGTATCAAATTTCGTTCAATTCGGTTTCACCGTGTATGAATTGATAGGGGGAATCAGTAGCGGCTGGTGAAGACAAATTGTGGGTGTGACTCTTAAAAAAGAACATCTAAATTTGATATAAATAGATGCACATGTAAGCATACAAAATAACTGTCTCATCACAATGTTACTTTATTATCTCCAAGTTCACTAGTGGCACTTGGAGTCGGTTTTTCGACACGTCGATATTTTGCTGTTCTATGTTTCCTCCTGAATGCACATTGAAGCTGTTGTCTGATTTGTTTTCTTCCTAGTACTTGTAATTCCAATTCTGCATTCATGTACGCCTTTGATTGTTCTCATTTGTCGATATTAGTTAGATTTCATTAGAACGCTACCTATTGCAAAGGGTACCATTGCGACTTCCGAAAAAAATGACATATCCTCGCGTTTCACATCCCCCAGATCCCAAAACCACCGTCAGTTCAAAAGTTAATATATAATTTATATGTATAGGCTTACATAAAATATAACCATTCAAAATCTCGGTCGAGTTCGCTAACGGGCAAAATCAGACCAAGGGGTTAGAAATGGGGGAAAGCGAAATAGTTAGTTAGTTATTGTTGATTTAAGGGGCGGAACTACGAGGTCATCTGCCCCTCTAGAAAGTGAAATATCGCTATAACATTCTTAGTATGGTAAAAACTGAATCCATTCAAAGTTCGTACTATTTTTCGAATAAGGGCCAAGTGCTTATCTTCGTAACTTTGACCAAAGAGGTGGGAAAAATGGAGTTTTTAGAGTAAATAAATCATACCTCCCTTAATAGGCACAATATAATGATATTTATTGCAACCAATGGTCAAATACAATAATAATTAAAATTGCGCACAATGAAGTCATGTTCAGAATTCTGTTAATGTCACTGTTCTCTTACTACAAACTTTTGCGTGATATCTTTCACACGACTTGCCACACAATTCACACCTACAGTTCTCGTCTGGGTTATGGTAGACCTTCTTGCTGCACAGCTTGAAATGAAAACCATGAACAGCGAAACGTGTCATGAAATGGCGAAGTTCACACATAGAATTCCTCCACTCTGAGGTCGCCATGGCATCTGTCTGCTAGAAATCCCTCCAGATGTTGGCTTTTTTCTCTTGAAGTTCTTGCAGTAATAACTGATATTGCTTTGTAGATGGCAGTAACATTCTTAGACGTGACTCTTCTATGTAAAATGGTTGTCTCGTTAGTTCATAGGTCGTCCTTGACGGTGAATAGGCACAATATCAAAACCGTTTAAAACGGCCAATACCCCTCTAAAATATAACAACATTTTTTGTCTGAAAGAATATTCGATATGACCCACCCTTACACCAAGGGATGAGCAAAATGTTTCAGGTATTATAAGACGATGCTGTATGCTAAACATGTGGAACTGTACAACAATTGGCAAATTTAGTGAATTCGAAGCATTTTTCTTTGCCCGGTGTAATCTACCACCGGCGTGCAGAGAGGGATTTTCTTTTTTTGTACACATAGCACGACTTTAAGCACAGAAAACAATACATCCTGTTGGTTAGTTCACAGCCACAAGCCCACTCATACTAACTTTCTATAACTTCATCATAGAATAGCTTGCCACTGTGGGTGAGTGGATAGGGTGTCGGACTACTAACCCCAAGATTGCAGGTTTGCTCCTGGCCTTGGTAAGTGATTTTTTCTTTGAAAGGCGGCAAAAATACGACACGCATGTCATACGATGTTGGCATGTCAAAGAACCCATTTGAATTCAGTAGGCCGTATTCATAATGGCAAAATTAATCTCGGGAGTTTCCGCCAACACAAAGTTCCACATTTCTCTACTAGAAAGCGCTATAGTGTTCAAGGAGCTTATATATATTACCTCCTTGACTTTCATAGTGATTCAAGGAACAACGAAATTCGACATGCAATCTACCCTCTGGGTGTCAAATTACAAAGCTTGCACCCGGCACCCGAGGCCATACGATATTATTATTATTATTATTATTATTATTATTATTATTATTATCATCATGAAATAAGCGATTCCTAGCCTTCGCTTTGCACAGGGATGTTCGAATTAAATTCAGGCTTGGAATATGTCTTCCATTTCCTATTATATAGCCACCTTTTCTTTCAGATAATCAAATGTTCTCGAAAGAGAATCAAAAGTAAGTAAGTTGGGACGATGTACGGTAATAGTTTTTAAATCCTGAAGAGTAGCCATAATAATCCCGAATCCCACCTCGGCCGTCCCGAAAATGATTTTCGTGGTTTTCCATTTTTATCAATAGGCAAATACCGGGACGGTTCCTTTCAGGCCTACGGTCAAAATCCCTTCTTTGACCCTGAATTAGACCCAAGTTTGCAGTCACCTGTCACCATCCCCAGTTGAATCTGCTGACAAAGTGTGTTTGGCTTCCAGACACCATCCTTCCGACGGTAGAGGAATGATCCTCGCTATGTGCGTGGGTGAAGCCAAGCTGGGAGGATAAGCTATTAAATACTCAATAATGCACACGCATTCAAATATTCCACACTTTAGAAACACACTTGTAACATATAATTGCCACGGCCAAGATCAACAAGATATATATTATATGCTGCGTTAATCCTCCAAATACAATCATACTGGACCTTAAAAATCTGTAAATTATAAAGAAATGTTATGAAACTGAATTCACTGTTACAACTATAGACTATATACTATTATACAGTTGGCTGTATGGATGTGGATTTTAAATGCACATTGAAAATCAAATGGCACTGGCGCTATTATACATGCTGCGTAATGATACAACTTTTCAAACGGCGCATGAAACTCTACTTGGTACAACAATTCACCAACAGATAGTGCGGTAGCTCCTGCACACTAGCGGTCATCACTTCTTCGTCTGTCAATCAGATGCGTCGGAAGGAGATGGAAAATAAAACGGAGCATGCGCAGTTCTTTTCGCCAGGCAAGGATTTGGCTCCGATTCTGTTATAGTAAACACACATCCCCTTTTGCCCCCCACTTCAGCCGTCAAGCCTAAACGCTGGCTACAAAGCTGCAAGTGGCGAACGGCGATCTTTGATGATACCCGAGCCAGCACACAAGCAACGTACAGTGAGGCGCAATGAACGCGGTACATTTAAATGTAAAAAAACGGTATCCTGGACATTTGTTGACGCTGTATAATACCATTTAAATCTTATATTAATTTTTATATTCATAAAATTGAAATGTGAACGGCAATATTGCAAGAATGGGTGTGCACCTGCTCCAGGGCGAATACCCAGAAACCGCCACTGGGGGGAATCGATTTGCACACATTTATGGCCGCTATCTGCAAACTATTTGGCTGATGACCTCGTCGTTTGGTCAAAAGATGCCACCCACATAAAGGTATGTTGTTGCAAAATTTAGTAGAGATCAGCTGATTAGGTTGGTCGTAATTTGATTTAAGCTTTTAACATTTGAGTGACCGCCATTACGTTTCCGTCAAGATGGTGGGGATATAAAACATGACACTGATGTGCCCTTTGCTAGAGCTACATCTGTACCAAATTTCGTTTAATTTGGTTTCACCGTGTTTGAATAGATAGGGGCAATCGATTTGCACACATACATTGCCGCCAATCGCAAATTATTGGGCTGATGACATTGTAGTTCAGTCAAAATATTCGTCTTACATAAAGGTATAATGTTGCAAAATTTGGTAAAGATCGGATGATTAGTTTGGTCGTGATTTGATTTAAGAGTTTAACATTTGGGTGGACGCCATTACGTTTTCGTCAAGATGGCGGCGATACAAAACATGACACTGAGGTGCCCTTTACTTGTGCTACCTCTGCACAAAATTCCGTTCAATACGGTTTTACCGTGTTTGAATTGATAGGGGGAATCTATTTGCACACAAACATGGCCGCCATCTGAAAACTATTGGACTGATGATCTTGTAATTTGGTCAAAGGATGCTTCCCAGATAATCGTATGTTGCTGCAAAATTTGGTAGAGATCAATGGATTAGTTAAGCCGTAATTTGATTTAAGCCTTGAACATTTGGGTGGCCGCCATTACGTTTCCATCAAGATGGCGGCGATATAAAACATGACACGAGGTGCCCTTTGCTATTGCTACCTCTGTACCAAATTTCGTTCAATTCAGTTTCACCGTGTTCGAATTGATAGGGGGGACATACATTCAGAGTACACACACTCACACACACACACACACACACACACAGACTCACACACACACACACACACAGACAGACACACATTTTTTCGCCCTGTGTTGATCTCATAAGTCTACTTTCATTTTAAAAAAAAATCGAAAGTAGGCTAATATCAAATCAAATGGAAAACAGTTTGGTAATAAAGAAAAGCACTAAACTCTTGTTTACTAAGGCAACACTGAAAATATGGCTTCAAACACCACAAAGTTTGGTAATAATAATAATAATAATAAAATAAAGAATAGTTACAATATTTTGAATACACTAAAGTACATTTTTTTAATAATATGAAAGAAACCTTTAAGTCCCCTTGAAGAAGATTATGTAAACTATGAAATATTAAAATATTACTTTGCGACTTTTTTCCCGGCTGAAGTCTTCTATTATTACACTGAAATCTAAACTTGCTATACGGTCACGGTAGGTCATAGCTGCACTGAAAAAAGGTATATGAATCATAAATTAGTTTGAAAAGTATAATTAATTAATTAATTAAATTTATGTTCGACCCTCACTATTATGTGTCAGAAAACTTTATCATAATGATGGTCATTATAACACTGATTTTCATTATGATACAGTTTCTCCAGCCAATCAGAGCTCGTTCATTGACCAATTAGGTAACGATACCTTCGCGCATGTGCTCAAAATCCAACATGTCGGACATAAACACAACATCGAACTATAATAAATTACCGACATGGAATACGCACCGTCCATATGTTCGCGTAAATAAACTGGCGAATATGAGACAAGAAATAGCACTGCACCTTAATATCACCAACACTAAGTTCTACACAGCCTTCGAACGACTCCGGTGACAATATTACTGAGGGACGGCAGATGTAAACATATGGCCTGCATATGGCATTGCAAGCACACAGAGCGCATGCGTCGGTCGTTCCAGGATCTTGAAAGGCAGAGTTATCAAACGCAGCGCTCGCTCTCCAATCACAAAATTCAAGTGGATGACTCTCAACAGGTATTTATGAATATTTATGTTAAAACATATAATAAAGTTATAATTATCGTCGAACATAAACCGTCGTATGCAACTCGCCTATAATGGTAATTAAGACACTCGTATGGAAATTATAAAATTCGCATACGCTCGTTTTATAAAAAATACTCGTGTTTTAATTATAGCCATAATAGGCTCGTTGCATAATGTACTATTATGTTCGACCCTGACTATTATATGTCAGAAAACTGTACTATAATGTGGCTCATTATAACACTATTTGTCATTATGAAACAGTTTCTCCCACCAATCACAGCTCAAGAAACAGTTGTTTGACCAATTCGATGAGATTAGCATCGCACCTGCGCTGAGTTCCACGGCCTTCTAATTTATATTTCACTGTGTGGCCTAGTGTCGTAGTAGGGTAATCGAGGAGGCCATGGCCAAATACAAGACATTCTCTGCGTCTCATGCGCGCTGTTCAGTACATAGAACTGGCGAAATATCGACAGATATTTAAAATATTTATCTTCGAACATAAAATAGTTACAATAATTATCGTCGAACATAAACAGTCGTATGCAACTCGCCTATAATTGTAATTAAGACACTCGTATGGAAATTATAAAACTCGCATACACTCGTTTTATAAACATACTCATGCCTTAATTATTGTCATTATAGGCTCGTTGCATAATGTACTATTATAAAGTCCATGGCGCGGAGCCCCCTGGACAGCGGGGCCCTGGGCGGTCGCCCTCCTCGCCCTCCCCTAGATCCACCCCTGGTGCAAACGTTCACAGTATACTCATTTTGCGTTACGTAGTGTGAGACTGAAAAACACACAATTCATTTTAAACACTACTTGCGTAAATTGCAATTCATAGACAATCTTCCATTTATATATGTTTGATTGCTTGAGTAAAGCAACGCTCTCTTGATGTTTAGTACTGTATTTACCGTATATTCAACTGCCAGGGAATCCTAACAAATAAAATGAAATGATATTTCTGATAATTATCAACTACATTTTTCTTTTTACCGCGAAGGCAGTTCTCTGGGAATCGCATTTAATATAATCGGGAGCGTTGGCTTCGAACTCGTGTCCCAAATGATGCTGTCCGCCGGCTGGCGCTCCAGGCTGTTACGCTGGGGAGTGGCCCATCGTTATGATTATAGGACGTGCCGACATCTTTCGACGCCGAATCAGTCAGTGCCCGTTGCGCCACCAACAACGACCCAATCCCGTAATTCAGTGGGGAACTTAATTACCAGCCAGAGTTACCAACTGTCTCCTCTCAAAGTCACCAACTCCAGAGTAA
Organism: Meconema thalassinum; assembly: GCA_946902985.2. Classification (NCBI taxonomy): domain Eukaryota; kingdom Metazoa; phylum Arthropoda; class Insecta; order Orthoptera; family Tettigoniidae; genus Meconema; species Meconema thalassinum. The sequence continues at coordinate 71,760,578 of OX336389.2, forward strand.
GAAGTACACCAAAAATCCCTAAACGATGTTAAATATTTTCTAATGTTATGAAGAAGGTTGTTGTTTTAGGGGCAAAATATCGAGGTTATGTGTTTCCAAGACAAAGAAAATATAATTAAGATTCAATCTTCGATTTAAAAATGAGATATACCATGAGATTAATTTTAAGTAAATAAGAAATTCTTCAAGAGCCTCCGTGGCCTAGGCGGCAGCACTCCGGCCTCTCACCGCTGGGTCCGTGGTTCAAATCCCGGTCACACCATGTGAGATCTGTGCTGGACATAGCGGAGGCAGACAGGTTTTTCTCCGGGTACTCCGTTTTCCCTGTCACAATTTCCTTCCAGCAACACTCTCCACTCTCATTTCATTTCATCTGGCATTCACTTAATCTTTGCCCCAGGGGAGTGCGACAGGCTTTGGCAGCCGGCACAGTTCATATCCTCGCTGCTAGATGGGGGCTTCAGTCATTCCATTCCCTGACCCGGTCGGTCGACTGGAAGCAGGCTGTAGATTTTCATTTTCAAGAATGTCTTTAAGAAGTTTCCTAAACTTCATACTTGAAACATGAAGCAATAGCCTTAGTATCATTCCAACAAATTATTTTCCTAGTCTTTAATATTCGAGTGCCTTTCCTGGATATTGTAACCGTTTGTATGTAATGTAGACCAGTAGTCTACAAAAGAATAAAATCAGTCAGCTCTCGGGGTCATAGCCGGGGTTTCAAATTAGAATCACTGTAGCACATGTTCAGGTCTACATTCAGGTTCTTCGGAGTACAAATGAATGACATATAGCCTACGATTAGGTGAATATGCATCTATAAACAATTTAATTTACCAGGAAAACTACAATCTCCCATGACGTTAAACAATAAAAATATATTCCTCAAATCATCATCACAGCAAATCTTCATTACCTAATTAAATAAATCCTAATTAAAATTAATCCTCATTAAAATAAATCCTCATTAAAATAAATCGTCATTACATAAATCCTCATTACTATAAATCCTCATTTATATATCCTCATTAACATAAATCCCATTAACATATCCTCATTAGAATGAATACTTTTTGCTATAAATCCTTATTAAAATAAATACTCATTGGTTTAAAAAACAGGCATATCAATATCTCACATATACAGGGTGCTTCAAAAAATGTATACACACTTTGAACTTCCATAGAAAATTTATTTACCGTTCTACAAAGTTAAATTTCAGGAAATTAGAAAGCTGAAAGTCCAATGTAAATGCAACATAAATAACAAATGTTAATACTGTTCAAATTGGCGACCTGCAGCATCAATACAATTCTGAGTACGAGTCAGCACTGATTCTGTACATCGTATCAAAACGTCCAATGAGATTTCTCTACACACGGCTTGAATCTCATTCCAAAGAATGTCTAGGTTACGTGGTTTACGTTTGTACACCTCATCTTTTACTGTGCCCCATAAGAAGAAATCCAGTGGTGTAAGGTCTGGAGAGCGTGCTGGAAACTCGATTGGCCCCCTGCGTCCTATCCACTGGCCCGGCAAATTTTGATCCAGGTAAGCTCGTACGTCCCTGTGATAGTGCGGCGGGGCACCATCTTGTTGAAAATAAAAATTATCATTACCGTATAATGCACGAATGGCAGGAAATATGGAATCAGCAAGCATTGTTAGGTAAGTTATACCAGTTACAGTGCCTTCAAATCGAAAAGATCCAATGAGTCCCCTTGAAGACAAACCGCACCACACATTTACACCAGGCAAATTTACAGCTTTTTCAATTGTAATGTGAGAATTTTCTTCACCCCAGTAAACACAATTGTGCCTATTGACAGTTCCATTAAGTTTGAATTGGGCTTCATCCGACCAAATGATGCTACCCATAAATCCCGGTTCACGTATCACCATCTCCTGAACCCATTCACAAAATTGCAACCTTCTATCTGGATCGTCGTCACTTAGCTGTTGCACCAGCCTTGGAATGTAAACACGATACTTGCCTCTCTTCAGAATGCGTAGCACGCTACTAGCACTTACATCACTTTCACGTGCCCCTTGCCTTGAAGATTTGTTAGGAGAGCGTTGAAACAGTTCCAAGACTGCCGTTGATGACTCATCACTTGTAGCTGTTCGAGGTCGACCTGAATGACCTTTATGCACATCACACACTGTTCCATGAACTTCGAATTTGTCTCGTATGCGTGTAATTGTTAATCTTGAAGTTGGTTCTGTATCATACTCCCTTCTCCACTGCCTTTGAACTTCATTTACATTCTCAAACTTCCAGTACCACTTAATAACCTGCTTACGTTCTTCAAAACTCAAACGTACGTCCGCCATGTTGATATTACAAATTCCAACTGACAATATAACATAGAGGGACGATTATGCTGCCACCTGGCGAAGAAATATAACATTAGCCTTGTAGAGCGGGAAAACTACGATAGTTTAAAGTGTGTATACATTTTTTTGACGAGCATTTAATCTTTGACACACACATTATTGAATCCTCAAATAATAAACTTCTATCTTGAATCAAGTCCCCTTAAATTGGATATCACTCCTTTTAAACCTTGGAGCTGACGTATATTGTTCATAACTTGAACTCGTTGAACATTCATGAATATAAAATCAATATTTGAAGTACTAAACTTATCCCTAAGTTGGTATATTGCCTTTCACGGCCAGTGAATTAATACTCATCAAATTTTCTAGACTTGTGCCGTGTCTTGTGTGGGGTTTCGCCTAGGACACCAAGCTGGCTCATCAGCGGGCTCTTGATGTCCCTTCCCGGACCCCCACAGAAGTAGCGAACTGCGCGCTACCTCCCTTTATATGAAGTGCACTTACATCTCTTTACTGCGAGAACTAAAAGCTCAAGCAGCCTTAACCTCCCTATGAAGCTTCCAAAAATATGGTATATTGGCTTTCACGGCCAGTGAATTAAAATCCTCATTAAGTTAATATAAATACTTATTGCAATAAATCCTTATTTAAATCCTTACTATACAAGACACGGCACAAACCTAGAAATATTGCTGAGTTTTAACGGGCAATGAGTGTGTGTGTGTGTGTGTGTGTGTGTGTGTGTGTGTGTGTGTGTGTGTGTGTGTGTGTGTGTGGTGCAAACCTCGGGAAGGCCTCTGTAATTGCCGCCACTCACGCAGGAGTAGCTTCTTAGTAAACCACCCTGCAATTTGAGCTACGGCAGTAGATACCACTTTGTAATGTACGTCACAAGGTATTTGAAATTTCGTTATATTCCTTTATGTTCGACCCTCACTATTATGTGTTTGAAAACTGTATCATAATGATGGTCATTATAACACCGTTTTTCATTACGATACAGTTTCTTCAGCCAATCAGAGCTCGTTCATTGACCAATTAGGAAACGATAATTTCGCGCATGCGCTCAAAATCCAACATGTCGGACATAAACACAACATCGAACTATAATAAATTACCGACATGGAATACCCACCGTCCATATGTTCGCGTAAATAAACTGGCGAATATGAGACAAGAAATAGCACAGTACCTTAAAATCACTAACACTAATTTCTACACAGAGCATTGTCTTCAAATGACTGCGGTGACAATATTACTGAGGGACGGCTGGTGTAAACATATGGCTGCATATGGCATTGAGAGCCCACAGAGCGCATGCGTCGGCCGTTCAAAGCTCTTGAAAGACGAAGGTATAACACCCAACGCTCGCTCTGCGATCACAAAATTCCAGTAGCTGACTCTCAACAGATATTTATGAATATTTATGTTAAAACATATAATAAAGTTATAATTATCGTCGAACATAAACAGTCGTATGCAACTCGCCTATAATGGTAATTAAGACACTCGTATGGAAATTATAAAACTCGCATACGCTCGTTTTATAAAAAATACTCGTGTCTTAATTATAGCCATTATAGGCTCGTTGCATAATGTACTATTTTTTCCTTTTCATGGGTTTTTAAAATTGTTGACATTTATGTCCGAGAAAAACACTTCAGTATCAGATTGGATGTAATAATCCAGCATTGTAACCAGTACACGTTCATTAGTGGCCATGAGTCCATGTGCACGCTGTGCCATCTATCTTCTGGGATTGTATTACTCTTTCCTGCTGACTGGACTGTTTGATGGTAGCCACTTTAATTGAGGATCGGTACAAGCTATGCATCTTCGACTTCACGGGCATATATCCACCTTCCACTAATAGCAGAAGTTGGCATCTAAATGTCACCAACACCGAAGGAAAATATCACTCCAAATTAGATCATCTAAATTTCTGACACTGTACACTCCACCTATTTTAAAACATGTGGCACATTTTACCGTCATGCCTTTCACGTATTAGTCCAGGATTTATTTTCGATGAAGGCTCAATCCATAAATATAGCCTAATACAGCTTACATTTAATGATTATGTTTCAAAGCGAATTACAGTAAACTCTCGATTATCCTCTGGCGGTTTATCCGCTTTGCGGATTATCTGCGGTGCTTGTAGGAGAACATTTGTATAAAAAGGAAGGTTTTGAAACCGAAAATTATTTCTCAAAAATTGAATTAAAGTTACTAAATACTTAAACGTAATACCTTGAAGAGCAAGACGACGCATCACTTTGTGACAAGATGGTGTTGAGAAAACTCAAATCACAAATAAAGAAAAAGTGTTTCACTACGAAAAAGAAAAAGCAAATGACCGATTTTTTTGTAAAATTGTAAACAAGACTTTTTAATAACACACATAACATCGACTGAGTTTTGCTATCATGTACGACCTTTTATTGTATAATAAACTTATTTATGTTCGACCCTGACTATTATGTGTCAGAAAACTGTATCATAATGATGGTCATTATAACACTATTTCTCATTATGAAACAGTTTCTCCCACCAATCACAGCTCAAGAAACAGTTGTTTGACCAATTAGATAAGGTTAGCATCGTACCTGCGTGGAGTTCCAAGGCCTTCTAAACTGCGTTGCCTAGTGTCATAGTGGGGTAGTCGAGAAGGCCATGGTCAATTACAAGGCATTCTCTGCGTCTCATGCGCTCTGTTCAGTACATAAAACTGGCGAAATCTCGACAGATATTTATGAATATTTATCTTCGAACATAAAATAGTTATAATAATTATAGTCGAACATAAACAGTCGTATGCAACTCGCCTATAATGGTAACTAAGACACTCTTATGGAAATTATAAAACTCGCATACGCTCGTTTTATAAAAAATACTCGTGTCTTAATTATAGCCATTATAGGCTCGTTGCATAATGTACTATTAAAGCACTTGTGTGTTGTTTTTTAGTGCGTTTGACCTTTGTTTAACCATTACCAGCAAATTTGCGGCTTATCCGCGAAATTCGATTATCCGGGGTATCCGCGCCAGTCAATTCCGCGGGTAATCGGGAGTTTACTGTATCATGTCCAAATTATATGATAGTAAACGCAATACTGTTAAACGACACGCTAGATTACCGCTATCAGCAAGTCCGTGGTTTGGAGGTTTAAATCCCGGCTGACGGCGGCTATCTCGCGTGTGGTTTCTCCCCGTGTATTCAACACTCCCTCCAGGCACAAGTCGGCATAGTGCCTTATGCTTCAAGTCCTGGGGCACCTACCTCATCCCTGTCCCTTATACAGTTACACACACTACTATAGTCACCACATAAATACAGGTAATTAGACAATTTTAACACACACCCAACAACATGGCGCTGATGACCAACATATCCCAAGCCCCTTAAATGAATTAAGAACAACTAACATGCGGTAGAACTCCAATTATCTGAACTCCGACTATCCGAATCGCTGATTAACCGAATCGATTTCAGAAAAGTAAATTAAGACGGAGACGTGCTGCGATTCGCAAAATAATGATTCTGTCTAGGCGCGCTATTGTCCTTCCCTCCACGAAGCTAGTGAAGGCGCAGCGCGAACATTATTGGGATGATGAGCTTCCTTTGACCGAGATGTTCAGCAATCATTTACTATTTTACAGCACTTGTAAGTACTGTACGTAACATGCTGCCTTTTCATTTAATTACAAAATCAAAAATGCATTCAGTACCGAAAATAAGCTCTTTTTCTTTAAAATATAAATGTATGTAGACCTATACCATGTATGTAAATTCTATTATACGAATTTTCGATTATCCGAATGGAGGCCGTCCCAATTGATTCGGATAATTGGAGTTCTACTGTAATTATATTTTGCCAAATTTGGCGACCCATCCAATGTAAGTATTGTTGCTTATGTGTATTACACCCACTGTTTCCAGGTCCTTATACTAACCATTTCAAGCAAGTTGTCTGGCGCAACCAGTTGTTGCCCTGTCCAAGATAGTGGGATCGAATCCCGACGCAATCGGTAAGCAATTGAAGGTGTTCCAATTTCAGAAATCAGTGTCGGATTTGTTGGCACGCTTATGATCCTCTTCAGGCCTTACTTCCGACGTCTATAAATCCACAGCAGATTATAAAACGTTCGCCCCAAATCATTATTAGTCCTATTATTAAGACCACCTCGTGTTGTAACAGCTAGCATGTTGGGCCGTGATCCCGGAGACCCGGCTCTGCCAAGAAATGTAATATTGGTCTGAGGGCTGAAACGGGGTACAATCAGACTCAGGTAACAAATCTGAGAAGGAATGGGTTCGATTCCTACCTCAGCCCTCCTGGAAGAGGTTTCTCGTGATTTCCCACTTGTATTCCAGGCAAATGACGGGATGGTTCCTACGTAAGACCACGGTCGGTTGCCCTTTCTCCAATCCTCACCTGAAATTCAATTTCCCACACGAATACAGCCATCACAGTAACACCGGTTATCTGACAAAATTACAAACTCACCCAAGTACATTGGGCGACATAATCACAATATCCAAGGCCCTCAAACGAAACAACAATCCCCATTGTTAAACATTTCCCTTCCTTACCTTGAAATTTCCCCGTCGTCACAACTTTTAGATAAAAGCCATTAGTTTCACTCTAAAACTTGGTTTGATTTAATACAACAGTCAGTGGTGATGTGGGAACCATTATCCAAAGAAACTGGATTTACCTTGAACTGCAATTGAAAATCTTATGAAGATTACCATGAGAGGAATTTGAGCCTACATCCCTCCTCAATTGTCCTTACGAAGAGGTTAATTGCGTCCTTTTTAATTTCCTACTAGGAATTGAATGCTTCATGTAAGCCTGCGTGGCTTAGGCGACAGCAAGCCGGCCTCTCACCGCTGGATCTGTGGTTCAAATCCCGGTCACTCCATGTGAGATCTGTGCTGGACAAAACGGAGGCAGACAGGATTTTCTCCGGGTACTCCGGTTTTACCTGTCACAAATTTCATTCCAGCAACACTCCCCACTATCATTTCATTTCATCTGCCATTTATTTAATCATTGCCTCAGAGGAGTGCGACAGGCTTCGGCAGCCGGCTCAGTTCATATCCTCGCCGCTAGATGGGGACTTCATTCATTCCATTCCCTGACCCGGTCGGTCGACTGGAAGCAGGATGTGGATTTTCAATTAAGTGCTTCATGTACCTAATAGCCGGTGGATATTGCACTCAATGAGCCATGCAGAATTAATACTGGATGTTTGAAACCTAAACCTGTCAACAAACTACATTCCCTGGCAGGCATAGCCCCTCCTAAAGTACGCTGTGAGGTCATACTGCAAACTGAACGATAAAGGTCTGTAGAGGACCGTGCTCTCCCTCTCTTTGGTCACCGACTTCCAAGATGACGGCTCAAGTCAAGGAAAAACTTCCTGCAAGTAACAATGATCACTGATAACCTGAAGTAGTTAGGTTCAAGCTATGGCAATCCACTACACCAAGTCTTCCAGCTGGCCACGACACCAACTGGGAAATTTGTAAATCACTCAATAGACTTCGGAGTTATGTTGGGAGATGCAGAGTTATTCTACATAATCTACAGCAGGGGTGCCCAACCATGTTTTAACTAAGGTCCACATTGTAAATAGTTGGGGGACTTTGCGGGCCAATAACACTCCGGGGGATTTGGGGAGTATGGATTTTATAAAAATATATAGGTGCAATATGGTGAGTTTTGTTTCTGTCTGAGCTTAGTTTTCTTCGTATTGTTGCCGTTTTTTATATTTATTTATATAGGATAAAAAACGATGAAAAAATCAAATATTTTAATAAATCCCTTTAAAATAGTGGTACGATGACATTCAATACACTCATACAGCATGAATGACAAGGCGTGAGTATTTATGTTCATTTGACACAATTATTAATCAAATTATCAAATAAAGTTCATGATAATTAAGTTTAGTGTGACGACTGGTAAAGCTTTGTACCGGTACTTAACATGTATTTCTACTTAGGATCGAACTTAGTTGTACCAATCTTTAATAAGTATTGTAAGTGTTCATCAGTGAGTCAATGACCTTGGGTAGGGGGTGAGTGCGCACTGTTCTGTCCAGTTGGTTTGAGTTGTTTCAAACTTTTGGCGACACGGCGGGCCGGACAAAATAGTCTCGCGGGCCGTAGGTTGGTCAGTCCTGATCTACAGGGATCGGAACTCTGCGATTGTGGTGAGAGGCAGACCATGTTACACCTGTGTTCCTGTGAGCTGTGCCCATACTCTTGCACAACAAAAGAGAAGGAGGGGAGATTCAGCTTAAGACAAGAATAAAATGTCAATATTCATTCGATTGTTGAACATGCTACAAATATTGTTGACAAATGATACTCACATCAAAGCAATGGCATGCTCGTGGCAACCAAAAGCAACTTTTATAATGTCATGATTCTTATAATAAGAGTTGTTTAGAAAAATTTTCTAAATTTGCCAAATATTTTACAGTGCATCATCGTTTCCATTATACAGGGTGGCGCACGAAATGTCATACATCGAAAATGGTTTATAAAATGTGTAAATCTAGGATCACAACCATGTCCTTTCGTGCACAGAAACCTTAGTTCATGCGTGATTCGACAGACAGCAGCACATGTCGCTCATGCGTACCGGCTTCCAGTTATACAGCATGGCGGACAAAGGGAGACTGACGCGCGAACAGAAGGTGAAAAGTGTTATTTTATGCTGAAACAAAGAGTGTGTAACTCGGACTTAGGAAAAGTTTTGTGTTCATTTCCGTACCCGGTGGACTCCCTGCTGGCAGACGGTGTATAGACTGGCCAGCCAATTTGAAACAGAAGAAGAGAAAACGAACCCGTCTCAAGCCAGTCCGCTCACTGGATAATATTGCTGCTGTGAGAGCGGCTGAGGCTCGGAGCCCCTCCAAATCCACCTGAACTGCCTGTGTTCATCTGGAAATCTCTCGTCGGTCAATTCAGAGAATACTGCAGTCTGATCTTGACCGATTCCCATACAAAATGACAACATGTCATAAACTAACGGCGCTTGACAAGCAACGGCGAGTACAGTTTGCTGGGTGGCCTATTGCAGAAGGTGATCCCGTACTGCACAACGCATGGTTCAGTGATGAGGCACACGTTTATCTCAATGGTGCTGTGAACAAACATGCCCGGTTTTGGGCGAAAGAACGGCCTGCTATTGTGCACGAGGTTGAAAGTCATGGTGTGAAAGAGTGTGTGTGGGCTGCAATTTCCAGTCATGGAATTATTGGGCCAATCTTTATCAATGACACAGTCAACAGTGTGCGTTACATGACATGTTGCAAATCAGTTTCCTTCCAGAACTCTTTGCATCACGACTACCAATAGATACACAATGGTTCGTGCAAGATGGAGCTCGTCTGCACACAGCATGAACATTTCGGGCCCCGTGTGATGTCACATCGATATCCCGAACGTTTTCAGAGCGGCTCAATCTGGCCACCACATAGCCCCGATATTAATCCCTGCAACTTCTTCCTGTGGGGATATTTGAAGGAGACAATCTACCGCCAGAAACCAGAAAATTTACTGCAATTGCAAGCGGACATTGTGACTTTCTTCGGAGGGTTGAGTGAGGACATGTGTCGTAGCGTGGTCACAAACATGCAGGTTCGTCTCGAAGCTGTTGTATGCCGAGAACGTGGGCATATTGAACATGTCCTGCATACTAACTAATCATGCACATTTCAGTGAATGTTGTAAAGCAATTCTTTATTAAATATGTTGTATATTAAATATTCTATAAACAATTTCCAGTGTATGACATTTCGTGCGCCACCCTGTACATCCCAAGTTTATAAGAAATGTCCTACATTTCTTTTATTAATGTACGCACCTACAAAATGTGCCTCATTCATGTCATTAGGATTTGTATTTTTTGATATACTCTATTTAATCTTTAAAAAATTACTATTTTTAGCTGCTCTGAATAAAAATGCAATAATAGTACAGCTAATTTACAGTTTAGTGATTGAGGTACATTTTGTAGGGGCTGATGTAATACACACCTTGAAGTAGGACATTTCTTATAAATGTGGGATATGTAAGGGAATAGTATATTATGCAACGAGCCTATAATGGCTATAATTAAGACACGAGTATGTTTATAAAACGAGCGTATGCGAGTTTCATAATTTCCATAAGAGTGTCTTAATTACCATTATAGGCGAGCTGCATACGACTCTTTATGTTCGACTATAATTATTATAACTATTTTATGTTCGAAGATAAATATTCTTAAATATCTGTCGAAATTTCGCCAGTTTTATATACTGAACAGAGCACATGAGACGCAGAGAATGCCCTGTATTTGACCATGGCCCTCTCGATTATCCATCTATGACACTAGGTAACGCAGCTTAGAAGGCCTTGGAACTCCACGCAGGTGCGATGCTAACCTTATCGAATTGGTCAAACAGCTGTTTCTTGAGCTGTGATTGGTGGGAGAAACTGTTTCATAATGAAAACAAGATGTTCAATAAAAGAACATATAGCCTACTTTCTCCTAAATGCATGGGTATTGTTATAACTCTTTGTCCTTTTCAAGGAGTATAATTGAATGTTGGTTGTAGTAGCTTGTTGAAATACAACGTGCTATAGGGATATTAAACATGAATATGAGGTGCCCTTTCCTAGTGCTACCTCTGTAAAAAAATTCATTCAATTCGGTTTCACCGTGTTTGAATTGATATGGGGAATGGAATTGCACACATACATGGCCGCTATTTGCAAACTATTGGGCTGATGACCTTGTAGTCAGTCATAAAATGCTTTCCACAAAAAGGCATGTTGTTGCAAAATCTGGTAGAGATCAAATGATTAGGATGGTCGTTAATTTGATTTAAGCTTTTAACATTTGGGTGGCCGTCATTCCGTTCCGTCAAGATGGCGGTGATATAAAATATGACACTGAAGTGCCCATTGCTAGTGCTACCTCTGCACCAAATTTCGTTCCATTCGGTTTCACCGTGTTTGAATTGATAGGGGGAATCGATTTGCACACAAACTTGGCCACCATCTGCAAACTATTGGGCTGATGATCTTGCAGTTTGGTCAGAATATGCTTCCCACATAAAGGTATGTTGTTGCTAAATTTGGTAGAGACTAGATTATTAGGTTGGTCGTAATTAGATTTAAGCTTTTAACTTATGGGTGGTCGCGATTACGTTTTCGTCAAGGTGGCGGCGATATAAAACATGACACTGAGGTGCCCTTTGCTAGTGCTATCTCTGTACCAATTTTCGTTCCATTCGGTTTCACCGTGTTCGAATTAATAGGGGGAATCGATTTCGACACAAATATGGCCGCCATCCGCAAACTATTAGCCTAATGACCAATTAGTTTGGTCAAAGGATGCTCCCTCCATAAAGGTATGTTGTTGCAAAATTTGGTAGAGATCGGATGATTGTGTTAGTCGTAATTTGATTTAAGCTTTGAACATTTGTGTGGCCACCATTACGTTTCCGTCAAGATGGCGGCGATATAAAACATGACACTGAGGTGCTCTTTGCTAGAGCTACCACTGTACCAAATTTCGTTCCATTGGGTTTCACCGTGTTCGAATTAATAGGGGGAATCGATTTTGACACAAAGATGGCCGCCATCCCCAAACTATTAGGCCAATGGCCTATTAGTTTGGTCAAAGGATGCTCCCTCCATAAAGGTATGTTGTTGCAAAATTTGGTAGATATCGGAAGATTATGTTAGTCGTAATTTGATTTAAGCTTTGAACATTTGTGTGGCCGCCATTACGTTTCCGTCAAGATGGCGGCGATATAAAACATGACACTGAGGTGCCCTTTGCTAGTGCTGCCTCTGTACCTAATGTCGTTCAATTCGGTTTCACCGTGTTTGAATGAATAGGGGGAATCGATTTTGACAATAAGATGGCTGCCATCCGCAAACTATTAGGCTAATGACCTGTTAATTTGGTCTAAGGACGCAAACTATTAGGCTAATGACCTGTTAATTTGGTCAAAGGATGCTTCCTCCATAATGGTATGTTGTTGCAAAATTTGGTAGAGATCGGAAGATTATGTTAGTCGTAATTTGATTTAAGCTTTGAACATTTGTGTGGCCGCCATTACGTTTCCGTCAAGATGGCGGCGATATAAAACATGACGCTGAGGTGCCCTTTGCTACTGCTGCCTCTGTACCAAATGTCGTTCAATTCGGTTTCACCGTGTTTGAATTAATAGGGGGAATCGATTTTGACACAAAGATGGCTGCCATCCGCAAACTATTAGGCTAATGACCTGTTAATTTGGTCTAAGGACGCAAACTATTAGGCTAATGACCTGTTAATTTGGTCAAAGGATGCTTCCTCCATAATGGTATGTTGTTGCAAACTTTGGTAGAGATCGGATGATTAAGTTAGTCGTAATTTGATTTAAGCTTTGAACATTTGTGTGGCCGCCATTACGTTTCCGTCAAGATGGCGGCGATATAAAACATGACACTGTGGTGCCCTTTGCTAGTACTACCTCTGTACCAAATTTCGTTCCATTCGGTTTCACCGTGTTCGAATTATTAGGGGGAATCGATTTTCATACAAAGATGGCCGCCATCCGCAAGGTATTAGGCTGATGGCCTATTAGTTTGGTCAAAAGATGCTCCCCCCATATAGGTATGTTGTTGCAAAATTTGGTAGAGATCGGATGATTAGGTTAGTCGTAATTTGATTTAAGCTTTGAACATTTGGGTGGCCGCCACTACGTTTCCGTCAAGATGGCGGCGATATAAAACATGACACTGAGGTGTCCTTTGCGAGTGCTACCTTTGTACCAAATTTCGTTCAATTCGGGTTCACCGTGTTCCAATTGATAGGGGGGGACAGACATTCAGAGTACACACACTCACACACACACACACACACACAGACTCTCTCTCTCTCACACACACACACAGACACACACACACAGACAGACACTCAATTTTTCGCCCTGTGTTGATCTCATAAGTCTACTTTCATGTTTTGCAAAAATCGAAAGTAGGCTAAAATAGTGTTATAATGACCATCATTCCGATACCGTTCTCTGACACATAATAGTCAGGGTCGAACATAAACGGTAAGAAATTAGAATTTTGACATTATAAATGTTGCTTTTGGTTGCCAAGAGCATGCCATTACTTTGATATAAGTATCATTTGTCAACAATATTTCTAGCATATTCAACAATCGAATGAATATAGACATTGTATTCCTCTCCTAAGCTGGATCTCCCCCCCCCCCCTAAGCGCTATGGGAGTGGCCCTTTTCTGGGCGAAAATCATCTAACCTGGGATATTTTTTATTGTACTGCATTTATGTATTTATGGACTTTTTAAGAGCATTAAAATCCTTCAGTAAGCCTTCCTTCAGAGGGGAAGTAAAGCCGGTGATCCCATTTCATAGATTTATGGCATGAAAAAAAAAATCATTCCACTAACTATACTTGTGTGAAGCTAAATTTCTAGGTTAGATTTCGTTGAAACGCTCTATCAACTTCTAACGTTGACCACTAGGTGTCAATGGCAACTGGTAGCGAAAGTTGGACCTACTTGAAATTGAACGGAACTTGTAGCTCACCCCATGGGTGTCCGCTTGAATCAGATACAGCCTCTGGCGAGCCGAATATGTCCTCGGACACTCCCGGCACTAAAAGCCATAGTATTCGCTAAATAAATATGTAATTGCTTCTGACTCAAATAAATCAATTAATAAAATAGCCGGAACTGGAATCCGTGCCACCCGGACGAAGGGATACTACGCTAACTCCTCATTTAGACTACATGTACAATATACTGAAGCCGTATCCACCTGTTAGTTGTTGTTGCTTATTTCAGGGGATACGACATTGTAGGCATACAGCCCCGTGTATTTTGAGTGTGTGTGTAGAATTTGTGTGATAACCTGTGTTAATGTGATGGCTGTACTAGTGTGTATATTTTTAAATTAGGGATAGGATTAGGAAGGAGGTGGATGTACCCTTATGTTAGGAACAATCCCAGCATTTGCCAGGAGTAAAAGTGGGGGGAACCACTTCCAGGATGACTGAGGTGGGATCGAAGCCTCCTCTTCTCAGTTTTTCCTCACGAGGCTGACTGTACCCCGTTCCAGCCCTCACACCAGAATTAGAATTTCTTGGCAGTGCTGGGAATCGACCTCGGACCTCTGGGGTGACAGCCAAGATGAAGGGATATTGAAATCTCTCAGCCACTCGTCGCCACCCTTGAATGCTCCTAATGTATGGGTGAAAACCAATGGAGACCTCATCCAGGAACGCCACCAACAGCAAGGGGGTTCAGTCTTGTTTTAGAGTGGGATCATGTTTTGTCGACGTATGTCTCTAATTCCTGCCTCTCGCCCGGAGGCTCCGACTCCGTCACGGATTATAGAAACTGACGTGAGGGCCGGAACGGGGTGCACTCAGCCTCGTGTGGACAATTGAGTAGCTGTCTGACAGTGAATCAGCGCCACGATCACGAAAACCAAGATTAACGGCCGAGGGGGCCCGATGCGCTGATCACGCGTCACCCCAATATCAGCAGACCAATTGGCTGGGCAGCGGTCGCTTGGTAGGCCTAGGCCCTTCATGGGCTGTAGTGCCAGGGGTTAATATTATTTACTATTTATATGTCTCTAATTCCTATCCACGGTAACATGACTGGTCTGGAGTACAGAGACAACGTCCTTGAACCTGTCCTTACAGATTTCGCTGCCACAGTGAGTGAGGGCTTCACACTAGAGGACGATAATGCTGTGCCCATCCAGCTTGGATGGTCAATCAGTTTCCTTAGATGCATGGCATACGGAGAATGGAGTGGCCTGCCTATTCTGTGGACATGTACTGTATTGAACATGCATGGAAAGATCTTAAGAGGACAATTTCGAACCATTCCAGTTGCCCAACGAATATTCAGCAACTGATTTAAGCTGTTATCAAAGAGTGGAATAATCTGCCCAAACCCGGTTGGATCCGTGTGTTCTCAGTAAGCTTCGTCGTCTGCAAGCTTTCCCTAAGGCTCGTGGAGGCCATACGCGGTATTGATATGCCCCTACATGAAAACCACGTGTATAACAAGTCCCACATCATCACATTTGTTAATTCTTTAGTGTTTATGTAATTTTGCACAGCAGATTGGGTGTTTTTTTCTTTGTATGTATCCCCTATCCTCCCTATATTATTCTGCTAAGGTCCCATTCCGGTTTTTTTTTACCGAAAATAAGGTCCTGTTTCACCAACCTACACATATGGGGTACCTACAGGTTCCGCATAACCTCATGTGTGCCCGAAACGCACTCACTTCCTCTTTAAATGCCTCATAATTAAATAAATACCTTAAAAATGTACATTTACAATGGGAGCACCGTAACCTGGCGAGCCTGCCGCTTGAGCGCAGGGCAGCGCGGCGGCGGCAGCCATCTGGCGGGATCGCAACGTACTGCTAGCTACAAAGAGGTGCTGTGACAAGTACAAAACACTGTTCTACATAATAATTCTTTGTGTTCTTCTCATGTACAGTATAGCCTATATGCCGTTTAACAACAATAAATTTATTTCTTCAATATTGAAAACTTCGTTCTCCCACATTCTTCCCTACTACCCCGTAAACCTACATTCACGTTGCGAAAACTCGCACGGGCCCACTAGTTGTATATAATGTGATTACATGCACATAGAAAAATAAACAAGTCACTAAATTGCAATATTCTAAATTTTCTTTTAGCACTGTAGTTACATGCGACATTTTACATGCTAGGCATGTGGCGTGTGCCTTCGGAAAGGAACCCTATAGTTTTGTATCAGTTAAGCATGGCATGGTTTACAGCTGAAGTGATCGCAGCTGCCTGCCTCTACGAGATGATGGCGAGAATATAGAAGAAAAAACGGGGTTTTGGTGTACATCCTGTGAGAGTTCAAAGAGATGTGATAGGGGCTTTTGAAACCCTTTACGCTGACCTAAGAGAATACGAAAAAAAAATTAAAATTATTTTAGCATGAGCCCAAAATCACTCCACGAATTAATTGGAAAAATAGAATCAAAGTTTCATATTACAAGAAACGATTCCATGTCAATCCCAACATTCATTGCTTAGCTTAGCACTCTTTAGACCACAAAATGTACTGAACCGCCCGGTACGACGCACAGTGTGTCGAATCCCATATCTAGGTGGAAAAAATTCACTGCCGCAAATGAAAGCGAAAACTGGCTCATTCGATAGTGAACAAACTAGAAGGTGACCTTCGGTCTTCTTTTCCGCTGTCTGGTGCGCAGGAGGAAGGGTTTGGTGCTGAAAGGTCTTCCTGGCACTGGCAGTTATCAGTTCATTTGATAGGAGGTGTCGGAGTGAACCAAACGTTGTGTTTCTTGTGAGTTCAATAAGGTGTTGTCTTCTGCTGCTCATGGAATAGTAAAAAGAGGTATGTGTTCTCAAATTTATGCTTAATACAAGCTTCCTGCATTAAATAAATTATTTACTTTATGAGTGCCTCATAGTGCCATTTTACTTTGAACGTCATTCGATAGGAAATGTAATGAAGATTCAGGATCTGTAGTGGTTTGGTTGCGCACGAATGTGCAACATGGTTTATTTTCTTATTTTCAGTGACTATGTGGGCTTTACCGCGATAAGAATTTTTCAACGCGTGGCGGTCCTGTCGTAAAGAGGGGCGTACAGACGTCATATTTCAATATGTTACGAATAAATTTGATCCTACATCTCTTACCGACACTCAGGTTCAGGAGGTAAGAAATAAAATTAAGTTGATATCCCATAATATTAACAACAAGAAGTTCCGTGAAGAACTAAAGAGCCTACTTTTCTTAAAATTTAAGATTCATGCCAATGATTAATCTATATGGATCTATCTAGAATAATGACGAAATTAAGTTGGTAATATCGAAATTTTTAATTAGTTCGAAATACTGTATACCTGGCATAATGCAGCCTAATAGAGAACTACAGTTGACAGCCCTGGTGACTGAATATATTCTTCGCTCCATCTCTTAAGGTACAGAATACAAAATTTTGTTGAAGTCCAATGGATAGCATGGACGTTACGTGCAGTTAAACATTGAATCTAAAAGCGCGCGTAAAATCATGTTGGCAACAATGACATACATGTATTGGTCAGAAATAATCTGAAATAATATGATCTATTGTTGTGTCAATTCTGAATGAAATCCATTTGTTAGTATAGAAGTTACTTGCATTTTAAAATTGGACCTATCAGCAGGCTTAGAATCATGTTGGCAGCACTGACGTATATAAGTTACTCCAAATTAATATAGAATGTCGGGTACTATACGTGTGCATAGTTTAAAGCTGTCGGCTTGCATACTTTCTGATATATGGGTATTTGGATTTAAAAAAATTGAGAGCATTTATTAACAGTTGGCAGCCCTGGTGGCTCTTAAGAATACGCTCAGTCAGATCTGCTTATGTACACATAGCACATACAAAATTTGGTTGAAATCCAATTGATAGTTATATGCATTTAAAATTTGGACCTATCAGCAGGCTTATAATCATTTTGGCAACACTGCCATGTATGACCTCCTGGAAATTAAACTGCAATATTATTATCTATACGTGTGCCAATTTTGAAATAGCTCCCATTCATACCTTCCAAGATACCCAACATGGAGCTCAAATTTCAATTGCGATTTTTCAGCAGTTGGTAGCACTGACATCATTTTCAAATATGGCCGTGAGATATTCAGGTATAGATCTTTACCCATACCACATTTTGTTTCGATTGCTGCAGCCGTTTAGGAGTTGATAGGGGGACACACTCACACAGCCAGACAGACAGAAGGACAGACAGACACACATTTGCCCGATCTCATAAGTCTACTTTTTCCTCATTTTTGCAAAATGTGAAAAGTAGGCTAAAAATGGGAGAGTGCAGGAAGAAGAGTACAACGATTCCGGGAAAAATTCGGTTATTGGTTAAATGGGGCGGATTTCATCGTTTCCAGTGAACAAGAAGATATCGATCCAGCGTATGATCCGAAAACAAATTGTGTCCCGAAGGAATTTAAGGACTGTTCCGCCAAGACAAAGAAGCAAAAAGTTTGTGATATTACCGAATCGCATAGTTTGGAGGAAGTAGCGTTTGCTGCCGAAGATTCTTTTCGATCAAACGGGAAAAGAGATGCAGCAAACATCGTGAAAGAGCTTTATCCCCCCCAACAAGAGGCACAAAAATTAAGAAGGCTCTATTTACTCACAAAAAGGAGCAGGAAAAGCGTCCATTTACACCGTATGAAGCGTTAGCGTTATACTGTACGTTGACACCAAGTCTATCTCGTACAGTTATAAATTAATGAGGAAACGTGCCATGGATTTAGGGCATTACATTTACCCCTCATATTACGCTCTAAAGAAAGCTAAAGCTGCGTGTTATCCTGTGGAGGAAGATATGACTATTAGCGATACCTCAGCTACTGTCAAGTTACAGACAATATTAGATCTAACGGTAAAACGCTTAGTTGACATATTGCCTGTGCAATTTACTGACTCCTCTGCCACCCTTATCAGTAAATAGGGATGTGACGGACGTTCAGGTCACAGTTTGTACAAACAGAGATTTAAGGACCAAAGTAACACAGATGCGTATTTGTTTGTAATCTGTTTTGTTCCTTTAAAACTGCACCTGAATTATGCCAATAAAATTTGGACAAATCCCAGGCCTTCGTCAACGCGTTATTGCCGGCCAATAACATTTCGTTTTGGGAAGGAAACATCTGAAATGGTCAAACGTGAAGTGAGTTAATTGAAAACCAAATAAAAGAGCTGACGCCATCTCTGGCTGGAAATTGGACTGTAATTCACAGCTTTTGCAAACCATGGTAGATGGAAAAATCTGCAATATTTAGACATATACCCCAGGCTCTCAAGTTTGCTATATTTGTGGTGCGAAGCCTAGCGAAATGAACTCAATGCTGTCTAGAAGTGTTAATGTCAATAACTACGTGTATGGTTTATCGACATTACATTCGTGGATAAAGCCATTCTAAAAAAACATCGGTTACAGAATTCCATTTAAGGTATGGCAGGTTCGTTCACAAAAAAGGGGAGTATTTGAACAAAGGAAAAAACAAATTCAGCAAGATTTCAAAAGAACAATTTAACATACGTTTTTAATCTGGATGATTTTACATACAGTGACTTCGTCTATTCCCTCAAATAAGGTGTAACAAAAATGCTGGACTGCAAGTCTCATCGTTATTCATATTTTATCAAGTTTTAAAGAGTATGTTTTCCAATGTCATAAACTATAATGTAAACATCCATATCGTGATTTTTAATACCGAAAATGGACGATCCTTTGTTGCTTTCGGTCATAGTTTACACCTCCCCTTACCCCCTCACCCCTATATATTTACCCCCGAAGATCGTACACTTCAGACGATGCCAGAAATGAATTAAGCGACCACGAAAATGGCATATTGCCAACTTTTAATAGAATCCCACCAGTATTAACGAAGTTATTAATTTTTTCCACCTAGAATTGCGATTCGACACACTGTGCGACGCGTCAACTATACACATTTCCATAAGGCTCTGGTCCCACACACATGGCGATGACATGCCAGCCTTCTGCTTGTCCCGAATCACCTCAGTCACATGGCTGGCGGTAGAAAGAAGCCGCGAGGCGCGAACGAGCAACTTTAAAATGGTCACATTTAAACAATGTTAAATCACATACGAGGTATGCGGCATGTAACTACACACATCAAAAAAAGTTTTGCATCACCTCGGTTCCAAGAGTTCCGGAACCTTTAAATACAAAGGGAATAGAGATCAACACAAACAACATTTCAGCTCGTTTTATTGCTCATGAGACCCACACATTGCATGTTGTACCATCATACAGCTAGACTTTCAGCATTTGTGGTCCAGATTGCAGTACACACCACTACCTCTAATACCCAGTAGCACGTCCTCTTGCATTGATGCATGCCTGTATTCGCCGTGGCATACTATCCACAAGTTCATCAAGACACTGTTGGTCCAAATTGTCCCACTCCTCAACGACAATTCGGCGTAAATCTCTCAGAGTGGTTGGTGGGTCAAGACGTCCATAAACAGCCCTTTTCAACATATCCCAGGCATGTTCGATAGGGTTCATGTCTGGCGAACATGCTGGCCACTGTAGTCGAGCGATGTCGATATCTTGAAGGAACGCATTCACAAGATGTGCACGATGAGGTCGAGAATTGTAGTCCATGAAGACAAATGCCTCTCCAATATTCTGCCGATATGGTTGCACTATGGGTCGGAGGATGTCATTCAGGTATCGTAAAGCCGTTTCGGAGCCTTCCATGACCACCAGTGGCGTACGTCGGCCCCACATAATGCCACCCCAAAACATCAGGGAACCACCACCTTGCTGCACTCGCTGGACAGTGTGTCTAAGACGTTCAGCCTGACCAGGGTGCCTCCAAACACGTCTCCGACGAGTGTCTGGTTGAAGGCATATGCGACACTCATCGGTGAAGAGAACGTGATGCCAATTCCGTGGGGTCCATTCAGCATGTTGTTGGGCCCATCTGTACCGCGCTGCATGGTGTCGGGGTTGCAAAGCTGGACCTCGCCATGGACGTCGGGAGTGAAGTTGCGCATCATGCAGCCTATTGCGCACAGTTTGAGTTGAAACACGACGTCCTGTGGCTGAACGAAACGCATTATTCAACATGGTGGCATTGCTGTCAGGGTTCCTCCGAGCGGCAATCCGTAAGTAGCGGTCATCCACTACAGTAGTAGCCCTTGGGCGGCCTGAGCGAGGCCTGTCATCGACAGTTCCTGTATCTCTGTACCTCCTCCATGTCCGAACAACATCGCTTTGGTTCACTCTGAGACGCCTGGAAACTTCCCTTGTTGAGAGCCCTTCTTGACACAAAGTAACAATGCGGACGCGATCGAACTGCGGTATTGACCTTCTAGGCATGGTAGAACTACAGACAACATGAGCAGCGTACCTTCGTCCTGGTGGAATGACTGGAACTGATCGGCTGTCGTACCCCCTCCGTCTAATAGGCCCTGCTCATGCATGGTTGTTTACATCTTTGAGCAGTTTTAGTGACATCTATGAACAGTCAAAGGGACTGTATCTTGGATACAATATACACAGTCAACGTCTATATGCCGGAGATCTGGGAACCGAGGTGATGCAAAACTTTTTTTGATGTGTGTATAAAAGAAGCCTATAGTTTAAGTCCTAGGTCAACCAAACCACGCTAGGTACAGGACGCCAAATCTGGCGATTCCATTGGTTAAGGAGTAGATCGGCTAGACATGCCCCCCCCCCCCCCCCACCCCTACCCCTAGAATTTCTGCACTGTAGAGTGTTAGTGACAGCAGCTGCTCAAATGACCAGCGAAGTTCCTTAATCTATTCCAAGTTATATATACCAACCTGATCATTTACTAACCATTACAGATTAACACACTAAAGAAGCAAATCTGCAGGTCAATAGTCACTAAAACTATCATAACAAAACCAACAATCCTGACAAGTTACGTAACTTAGTAATAAACTACTATAACTAAATAATTGTAGCCTATCTATTGTAAATATCTTCAGCCACAAAGCTTGAGTGTAAGGGATCTGACGATCGAGTGATTTTAATAATCTCATGTTTTGTTTTTTTTTTCAGATTTAAGGACTAACATCTTTTGCAATCGGAAACAATCGTGTTGACCGACTGAAAAGCGTAATTGAATTGCCACAATGGCACTTCGCAGATTGCTTGGACGGAGTATAGCTATGTAGAGATGAAACGATTGGTTTATGACAGGGAGACATGGGGTGCTGCATCAAACCAGTCAAAAGACTGAAGGCTCAAACAACAACATGAGAAGAGCCAGATAGTGTAAGCAGGAAGTGGAACATTGTGATGCTAATCGGTTCACTGTTGCTTGTCTCCATTCGTAAGAAGCGTGTTCTCTTGTAATTCATTATGAGATTATGCATAGCTGTAACGTGTGTCCGGCTTCATCACTACTAACCAGGTTGCGTTGGAGCCATACCTTCTATACTTACTATCCATTGTACGTGACCAAGATTGCAGGATCCAATCCCGGCGCAGTCAGTTGGCATTTGAGGGTGTTTATATGTGAGGAAGCCGTGTCGGTAGATTTGCTGGCATGTTAAGCTTCTATTTCCCTGCAACGTTCTAGGTTTCCAGCGTCTCTAAAGCCGCAGTAGTTAAAATATTGTTATTGTTGATACTTTAGGGTGCTTTGCGACATCGTGGTCATGCAGTCCCGTGTACTTGGGTGTGTACAGAATTTGTCTGATATCATGTGGCACTGTGATGTCTGTTCTAGTGTATGTATTTGCAGTTGAGTTACGATTTGACAGTCACGTGACCGTGTTGTTTTTGTTGTTATTAAGTTTTTGAAATCCTGCTTACTTAACAGTCCCCTATCACCGTACTCCAGCATTTCCCTAGAGTAGAAGTGGTTAACCACGGATGGTATTCCGTGGTTTCCCACTTCTACCCCATGCAAATTCCGTATAATACCTAACTTGAGGCCACGGTTGCCTCCTTCCCAATCCTATCCCCAATTTACAAATGCATACATAAGCACAGCCATCATAATAACGCAGGTCATCACAATACCAACATGGCAATTTAATCATCCGAGTGCAGTGAAACTTGGTAGGGTAAATGTTCATACAAAATTTAATCTCCAGGCATCTAATGAAATTCAATTGTTTTCATAACCCCAAGATGGCGGCTGTGCGAAATTTTTGAGTTGAGTTTTTATTTCTTGTGTCCTAATCATGCGATCGAAGCGAAAGTTTGAATAATGAACCTACGCTATAATCTGCATCTAATAGTACATAACTCTGTGGCCTACGTAGAGAACAATCCCACATGGCGATCCTTTTCATGGGCGGGAGAATTTTTAATAGAGAAGACCAATAGGATTATGAAAATAGGCTGAATAGTTCTTCATGAAACTACTTGTTTTAAACGAAGTTCTTATTTCTTTTTTACTCTTCTAACGGCCGAATTAAAAGTTTTTGTAATGAACCATCAATATTATCCTCATCGACTGGTAGCCTACTGTCCCCGTTTACCCGGATAGTAGGCTGTTAGATATCCGCCCCCTCAATCGGATTGCCAACAATCAATCGCACCGGCTCAGCTACACCAATGAAAATGGCACTGACAGATACTACCGAGGTTTGAGCACAGAAGTTACCAAGAAATTATTGTGGAACACACCAAAATAGACGGGGGTTCATACTTACTTTTACTTACCTCTTAAAAATTATCTCGGGGATTGGGTTGACAACAGGATCTCTAAAGTATGGTCCCACAATAACCTCCACCATGACATTTAAAAATGAACCAGAACGAAGACAAGAACTTTGAACTGTACAAAAGCATTTATTTCAAATAAAGGGTATGATTTTAACAACTCAACAAAATAAATGTGGCTATCAGTAGCCCATGTCAATCTGACTATGTCCTCCTAAAGGACTTGCAAAGTTATCAAACAATATGTTAGCTCCCATGAGCTCAAAATAACGTAACATTCAAAACACATTTGGATTGGATAAGGAAGTCAGGACGAGACACATATATAGAGCATTTGTTTCTTTTAATAAACATGACACTTGTATTTATAGGCACAAGGCCTCAATGTGGACGACCTCGCCCGCTGATAACCAGTTGTCTGACCAGCTGCCGTCTACCCTTCAACCTGACGCACACCTGTCAAATGGGGCTCACTTGTCACGCCACACTGCGTAAGAATTCAGCTCCCTCTCAACAGCTTTAAATGTCCGCAAGACAACTCATATATATATATTGACGCAAATCTTTCAAATGCTTTACTCACATACCACTGGATTATTCTGACAATCCCTAAACTTGTTAAGTTATGATCCAAATGTTTAATAAGCATAGCTTATTGTATAAAACACACTCTTAAATGTTTATAACAAAAACTCATAAATTATTTATAACAATTAGAAATTGTTTATAATATTGTCGAAGATAATTACAAAAATTTTAAACACGCCTCTAACATTACTTTCGTTCCACATTATTGTCAAAGATATTTACATCATTATTTACAATATCAACATTTAAATTATTCAAATTATTAATTTAAGAAATACATTTAACCACATGTTCATCCGGTTGGTAATTTCATAATCGTGTCAATATAATCGACCAATGAAGGTTAGTTATACATGTTTATGTCACAATCTGGTTTAATAAAGGTTGTAATAATTATTATAACTATTTGTAACGGTAATCTTCATTCAAAATCTTATCTCAAATTCTTTCAAAACTCTTGTTAATTATAACAGTAAATTCACTTGATTAATTTTCAACGAACTATGACAATACACTCCATCGGAAAATACTTCGCTTACAAAATAATGCACAAACTGCATTAAAATAGGCCCAAAATTCATCATATATTAATATATATGGCATCAAAATCTTCCACAGAATTTACAAAAACCTTCACTAACAAATTCTTTAACATCATTAATTACTGTGGCAACCTCCTTCATTTATTCAAGGGCATTATACATCAGCGACTTTCAACACGTCCGCTGCACTAGCGATTATACATTCATAGTTCCACTTAAAAATTCTTATAATCATTAATTGTTTCAAAACTGTTGTCTTTTAACCTTCGTGGATTTCATTCATGAATCGAAATGAAGTAAAAATTTGCCAATCACAAACAAATTTAATAGTGAATACGCTTATATACGCCTGTCTGGTCTATCAAAATTTAAGATTAACATCTTCAAAGAATTGTAGTATAAAAATACTATCATAAAAAAAATGCGACTAAACTGCAAAATAGTCGAATAGAATCCAATTAGAGTGGGGAATGCAAACATCATTATATAAATCTCTAATTGAGAAAAAACTCCTAACAAAAGTTCACGACTTTAATGCATTCAAAAATTCATAATTAAAGTTCATCTTTCACAAAATGGTCTATGATGCAATGGTCGTTCATAACTGACGATAAATGTCTGTGTTGCAATCAATTCAAATAACGACTAGTATTTCCAAGATCGTCGACAACGTACTGGATTTTAACGCTCTAAAATCATTTAAATGTTCTTCCTTCTTGATGATGACAGAAAATTGGTCAAAGTAATTAAACTGGGGTAGAATTACTTTAATAAAGTGACACGCTGTCTGAATTTAAATCTGCCATAAAGATCATTAACTTATAGTCAAATCGAGACTACAAAAAAAATAAGCAAATTACTGAAAAATCTAAATATCAGTCTCAACTGATCCAAAATCGTTTAACTATGCCCATGACATAACAATGTCTTAATAAAACGTCGAAAAAGACATAACACATCAAGGTGAACTGAGAATAGGAATCTCAAACAAGAATATAGGGCAAAATACATGAGGACAAAAATATGGGAAAATGGTTGCTCAAATATTGCTAAGAAACTCAAATACAATAAACGTTCACGACTACCTTATCTGCTGGTGGAAGTTCCAGGGGAAAATTCCCCAAAGAAGACTGCTGATGGATCCATTTTACCAACTTGAAGATGAGCTCCATCCTCGAAACAAGAAACAGCACCCTCGGAGAATCGAACTGCTTCCTCCTCCGGAAATTGCTCTGCTCCGTGAAGACGAACGACATCCTTCCGGCAATAATCTTCTTTGTGAGTCGGGACAACCCTGACCTCTCTTGAAAAATCCCTGAAGTTCCAGTAGAAAATCGCCATGAAGTTTTTGTAGTAATTTCCGAAGAAATATTCATATTCAGTAAGTATGAAATCATTTCCATTGCTGTTTGATAGTATTCAGCGTTGAACCACGAAACATGGGTGTAGATGGTTATTCACCACATGTTCGCTTGTGTGGAATAGCAATTAGCGAAGTTCCATGCTGCTATCTTACTCCGTTGAAATATGTCCCAATTGCATTAAAGTCCTTTAGCCTTCCATCTTCTCTTCGGTTATGGTAATAGAAGAACAAACTGCCATATTAAACTGCTCCATAATACTGTAGCGTTGTGTCACAAAAGCAATCTGAAGTCTCCCTATTTCACTAGCCGTGTCAGCCGTGGCATAGAATCTGGCGATACAAAGTGCTTCTCAGGTGGCGAGAAAATCACTTTTGTCAGTCGTCTAAAATTGCCAATATCTTCCAAAATAATTCCTCGAAATTGTTCAACTTTTCTACACTCCTTACTGTAGCAATGCACAATAGAATTAGCTTATAGGCGACCGCTAACTGTTCATAGCTAATCTTGTAGATGCGTTATAATGTGCGTTTTAACTTCACCTAGATTTACTCACAGTAAACTTGCACTGCTTGTATGCTCGAATCTCGTTCACTGCGGTGGCTTCACCACGCGTTATAAAGACGACTCTTTCTACTAATCTCACTCGACGTCTCACCGAAATAACTATATAAGAACTGAGCTTCGATGATATGAGCTTCGATGATCTGAGAATGACGATTAGATATCAGACGATTGAGACTCCTCTCTTCTGCGCAAGGCCTTTTATAAACTTCATGAGGGGCGTATCCATCCCTTCCATAGCGTGTTACTGCGTCATCGCTAGAAGTTCCAACTTCGTCAATACATGACGGATTTTCAAAATTCAAAAACTGACAATAAATTTCACCAAAATTCCAGATCAATGCCTCTACTGCAAATGGATTTCCACAATTCTGCATTCCAAAAAGTAATAAAAATATCATAGTTTCAGCAATCTCTGTCTTCCTTCAGACTATCGTTCATTGGTTCGAGTCTCCCCTCCAATAGCATAATTTCTTCCTCAGCAGAATTCCACGTTTCCTGCGACTGCGTCGTACATCTCGGATCTTTCTCGAATAAATGCTGACGTCACTGAGAATCTCAGCTCAAGTAGCCTGCTGGCATAACGTCTGCGTCATCCGTGCTTACGTCATGACTACCCACGTCATAACTATGACAGCCATAACTTTCTTTATAATTTTCCAAAATAGCCACCGTGGTCTCTATATAATTCAATTTACGGGGGCATTCTCCCCTCACCACGTTTTAAAAACAGTTGCAAATTGTTTTTAAACTCAGTGTTACAAGTACCTCAACTCTCTTGAACACGAAATTGAATTATTACTGGCTTACTCTAGTATGATATTTCCTCTATGTTCCTTAATCATAAATCTCTTCTACTCTGGGTTGTGTGTGGTTAAATGCATTCTCTCCTCTCTACTTTCTCTTCTGTCCAGTATTTCTATTTTCTAAGTTCTGCTGGCTCGTAGAAGGCCCAGGATCGATTACAACATCCTGCCTTTTCTTTTGGTTGTCGGCTTCTTTTTCCCGTAATTCTTTCAGGTATTGCTGGCTTTCCTTCTCTCTTTCCTGATACTGATCGGGTGTCATAACCTGACCTTGAGGATTCTGATTTCTGTTTTGGTTCTGGTTATTCCTATTATAATTTCTGTTATAACCATTATTGTTGTATTATCTGCCTCTTCCATTGTTGTAATTTCCTCGATTATAGTTCCAGCCTCTTCTCTGTTGATACGGACGGTAACCTTGCGATCTGTTATTTCGAAACTGATTATTCCTGTGAGGACCTACATTGTCAGTTTTCTCTTCATCTGGCTTGTCAGTTTGTTGGACTTGGTCCATATATACAGTATTTATTTCTTTGAAGTCATGCCTTTGACCTTTCTGTACCACGTTAGGCATTGGACTTGTGTAGTCTAATCTCCTCAGTAATTCATCCATGCTGGTCAAATCCCTGATGTTTGACGAAATGATTAGTCTCCTCACCTCCACAGGCAGCATACGAGAAATCGCATCAATTAATTGCTCCGTTGACAATGGGGGTTGCAAAAATCTCAAGCGGGATAATTGACTCGTAAAGAAATCAGCGTACCGTGTTGGAAGAGTACCTGAGTATTTTCTTGAATACACCTCCGCTCTTAACGAATTCTGCGCTTCTATGGACCAAAATCGTTTGATTAATGCCTCTGCAAACTCGTCAAAGTTACTGAATGTGTATCTAAATGCGCAAAACCATTCGAGGGGTCCTCCAATCAAAAATCTCTCCACTATCTTCATCTCTCTCTCTCTCTGGGAATGTGAGCTTCGATGAAATAATCTTTGAGGTTCCTTACATATTCTATAGGTGTCAAACTATCAGTGTTGCTGAATTTTTGCGGTTTGTCTTCAAAATTCCTGATGACCGTCACGTTCCTCGGATATGCATCCGGGTAGTTTTTCCCACTATCTCGATAGTTCCACTCAGGTTCCATATTCCTCTCGTCATCCTCCTCCCTGAATCTGGATATATGTTCTTCAGGAGTCACGTCTCTCTCTTCTGGATCTAGGTTATATCTTCTGGCATAATTCCTATTGGTTTCGTAAGCCAAGCCTTCTGTATCCTTGTCAGTGATTTCCGTTAAGACTTTCTTGATTAACTCTTCTTTGTAGGTCTCCATCAAACTAGCCTCTCCTAGCTTCAAATTCTGCAGTTTGTTCGTCGTTTCATTCACATCAGAGACAACTTTATGAATCTGTTCCTCTAATGCAGATTTTAATGCTTGCACATCCTGACCTAATTGTGTTCTATCTTCAACTTGTCTTTCGGATAGCGAATCCATCCTGACGCTTAAATCTTTCCTAATCTGTACTACTTCATTGTTAATATCTATTTGAGTACTGGCAAGTTTTCTTTCAATACGTTCCTGAATTTAGGTTGCATGTTCCCCACTTGACCTATTCCACTCGTCTTTCCATACTGCTACATTTGCCGTTAACATTTCTGCTATATCTACTTCGATATCTTCTTTCAATACTTTATTATGGTCTAATACTTGGGTTCTCATGACCTCTACATCATACTTTAACCCTGCTAAAGACGCTGTCGTTCTAACTGACTCATCAACTAATCTAGTCGTTAATGCACTTATATTACGTGTACAAAGGGTTTTCGAATTTTCGATTTCTTCCCTGACTTTATTTACATCAGTTTGGACTCTAGCAATATCTACGAAAACTGTGTTGACTTCTACTTGAATCTTATTTACGTCACTTTGCACCTCATTTACATCCGAATGAATGTTATTAATATCAACCTGAACATTGGATACATCAGTTCTAACATTTTGGATTTCTCTTTGGACTTCCTCAACCTTGTCTTGGACAGTCGCAACATCATTTTTAACAACAACTACTTCGGCCCTAGCACAAGAAATATCACCTCGGACATTAGCCACATCTAGATTCAACATTGTAAGATCTTTCTGTACCTTAGAAATATCAATTTTAACATCAGCAACATTTTTATGCACATTGGACACATCTGTGCGCATGTCAGTTACAGTATTCTCAATTCCTTGGGTATTAATCTGTAAACGCGACATATTATCCTCTAAGTTAGCAGCACTAGTCTGAAGAACCTTCAAACTTTCACCCATGCTAGCTTTCAAATTACTAGCATTCTCCTCCATTCGACTAGTATTCCTAGCTTCCATTTCCTTTATACTACTATTCATGCTTGCTTTCAAGTTAGCAGACATCTCCTCTAACATCATCTTCAAACTTTCATCTGCCATTACAATATTATTCAAAAATAGACTGCTGTAGGGACATGCATCAATAGAGCAAAATAACAACATCTGAGCAACACTTTTCACCATATATAAATTTGATCAATTTTCTGTCTTAAATCTAACTTATAACTACCTTATAATTAACCTTCGAAGACACTTCATGTTGAAACAAACTCAAGCACATGTTCAAATTTCCCTGGCTCATTTTAAAATATCCTAATACAAATAATTTACATTTACAATCCAAATAATTTAATTTTATCTTTAATATGACTAAAACATGTCATAAGCCGGTCAAATAAAATAAGATTCCAGATCATAGGCGATTTTTCTAAGTTTCCAGCCTATTTAACCTCTCAAGTTATATAAGATCTGATCTTTTCTGAGTGTAATTTTCCTAATACAATACAACATTTAATTCCTATATAATCACACTCTTAAATTCTACAATTGGCCAAGACATCTAACAAAGAATCAACCTCTTTATTTGAGTCTAATCGAGCCACACGTTTTAGGTTTGCCAATCCTACTGGCGTTCAACCTGGTGATCCACTTATGTTGAACCAGCCCCATACGTTGACTGCGCCAATCCTTCTGTCCCCGTTTACCCGGATAGTAGGCTGTTAGATATCCGCCCCCTCAATCGGATTGCCAACAATCAATCGCACCGGCTCAGCTACACCAATGAAAATGGCACTGACAGATACTACCGAGGTTTGAGCACAGAAGTTACCAAGAAATTAATGTGGAACACACCAAAATAGACGGGGGTTCATACTTACTTTTACTTACCTCTTAAAAATTATCTCGGGGATTGGGTTGACAACAGGATCTCTAAAGTATGCTCCCACAATAACCTCCACCATGACATTTAAAAATGAACCAGAACGAAGACAAGAACTTTGAACTGTACAAAAGCATTTATTTCAAATAAAGGGTATGATTTTAACAACTCAACAAAATAAATGTGGCTATCAGTAGCCCATGTCAATCTGACTATGTCCTCCTAAAGGACTTGCAAAGTTATCAAACAATATGTTAGCTCCCATGAGCTCAAAATAACGTAACATTCAAAACACATTTGGATTGGATAAGGAAGTCAGGACGAGACACATATATAGAGCATTTGTTTCTTTTAATAAACATGACACTTGTATTTATAGGCACAAGGCCTCAATGTGGACGACCTCGCCCGCTGATAACCAGTTGTCTGACCAGCTGCCGTCTACCCTTCAACCTGACGCACACCTGTCAAATGGGGCTCACTTGTCACGCCACACTGCGTAAGAATTCAGCTCCCTCTCAACAGCTTTAAATGTCCGCAAGACAACTCATATATATATATTGACGCAAATCTTTCAAATGCTTTACTCACATACCACTGGATTATTCTGACAATCCCTAAACTTGTTAAGTTATCATCCAAATGTTTAATAAGCATAGCTTATTGTATAAAACACACTTTTAAATGTTTATAACAAAAACTCATAAATTATTTATAACAATTAGAAATTGTTTATAATATTGTCGAAGATAATTACAAAAATTTTAAACACGCCTCTAACATTACTTTCGTTCCACAATATTGTCAAAGATATTTACATCATTATTTACAATATCAACATTTAAATTATTCAAATTATTAATTTAAGAAATACATTTAACCACATGTTCATCCGGTTGGTAATTTCATAATCGTGTCAATATAATCGACCAATGAAGGTTAGTTATACATGTTTATGTCACAATCTGGTTTAATAAAGGTTGTAATAATTATTATAATTATTTGTAACGGTAATCTTCATTCAAAATCTTATCTCAAATTCTTTCAAAACTCTTGTTAATTATAACAGTAAATTCACTTGATTAATTTTCAACGAACTATGACAATACACTCCATCGGAAAATACTTCGCTTACAAAATAATGCACAAACTGCATTAAAATAGGCCCAAAATTCATCATATATTAATATATATGGCATCAAAATCTTCCACAGAATTTACAAAAACCTTCACTAACAAATTCTTTAACATCATTAATTACTGTGGGAACCTCCTTCATTTATTCAAGGGCATTATACATCAGCGACTTTCAACACGTCCGCTGCACTAGCGATTATACATTCATAGTTCCACTTAAAAATTCTTATAATCATTAATTGTTTCAAAACTGTTGTCATTTAACCTTCGTGGATTTCATTCATGAATCGAAATGAAGTAAAAATTTGCCAATCACAAACAAATTTAATAGTGAATACGCTTATATACGCCTGTCTGGTCTATCAAAATTTAAGATTAACATCTTCAAAGAATTGTAGTATAAAAATACTATCATCAAAAAAAATGCGACTAAACTGCAAAATAGTCGAATAGAATCCAATTAGAGTGGGGAATGCAAACATCATTATATAAATCTCTAATTGAGAAAAAACTCCTAACAAAAGTTCACGACTTTAATGCATTCAAAAATTCATAATTAAAGTTCATCTTTCACAAAATGGTCTATGATGCAATGGTCGTTCATAACTGACGATAAATGTCTGTGTTGCAATCAATTCAAATAACGACTAGTATTTCCAAGATCGTCGACAACGTACTGGATTTTAACGCTCTAAAATCATTTAAATGTTCTTCCTTCTTGATGATGACAGAAAATTGGTCAAAGTAATTAAACTGGGGTAGAATTACTTTAATAAAGTGACACGCTGTCTGAATTTAAATCTGCCATAAAGATCATTAACTTATAGTCAAATCAAGACTACAAAAAAATAAGCAAATTACTGAAAAATCTAAATATCAGTCTCAACTGATCCAAAATCGTTTAACTATGCCCATGACATAACAATGTCTTAATAAAACGTCGAAAAAGGCATAACACATCAAGGTGAACTGAGAATAGTAATCTCAAACAAGAATATAGGGCAAAATACATGAGGACAAAAATATGGGAAAATGGTTGCTCAAATATTGCTAAGAAACTCAAATACAATAAACGTTCACAACTACCTTATCTGCTGGTGGAAGTTCCAGGGGAAAATTCCCCAAAGAAGACTGCTGATGGATCCATTTTACCAACTTGAAGATGAGCTCCATCCTCGAAACAAGAAACAGCACCCTCGGAGAATCGAACTGCTTCCTCCTCCGGAAATTGCACTGCTCCGTGAAGAAGAACGACATCCTTCCGGCAATAATCTTCTTTGTGATTCGGGACAACGCTGACCTCTCTTGAAAAATCCCTGAAGTTCCAGTAGAAAATCGCCATGAAGTTTTTGTAGTAATTTCCGAAGAAATATTCATATTCAGTAAGTATGAAATCATTTCCATTGCTGTTTGATAGTATTCAGCGTTGAACCACGAAACATGGGTGTAGATGGTTATTCACCACATGTTCGCTTGTGTGGAATAGCAATTAGCGAAGTTCCATGCTGCTATCTTACTCCGTTGAAATATGTCCCAATTGCATTAAAGTCCTTTAGCCTTCCATCTTCTCTTCGGTTATGGTAATAGAAGAACAAACTGCCATATTAAACTGCTCCATAATACTGTAGCGTTGTGTCACAAAATCAATCTGAAGTCTCCCTATTTCATAGCCGTGTCAGCCGTGGCATAGAATCTGGCGATACAAAGTGCTTCTCAGGTGGCGAGAAAATCACTTTTGTCAGTCGTCTAAAATTGCCAATATCTTCCAAAATAATTCCTCGAAATTGTTCAACTTTTCTACACTCCTTACTGTAGCAATGCACAATAGAATTAGCTTATAGGCGACCGCTAACTGTTCATAGCTAATCTTGTAGATGCGTTATAATGTGCGTTTTAACTTCACCTAGATTTACTCACAGTAAACTTGCACTGCTTGTATGCTCGAATCTCGTTCACTGCGGTGGCTTCACCACGCGTTATAAAGACGACTCTTTCTACTAATCTCACTCGACGTCTCACCGAAATAACTATATAAGAACTGAGCTTCGATGATATGAGCTTCGATGATCTGAGAATGACGATTAGATATCAGACGATTGAGACTCCTCTCTTCTGCGCAAGGCCTTTTATAAACTTCATGAGGGGCGTATCCATCCCTTCCATAGCGTGTTACTGCGTCATCGCTAGAAGTTCCAACTTCGTCAATACATGACGGATTTTCAAAATTCAAAAACTGACAATAAATTTCACCAAAATTCCAGATCAATGCCTCTACTGCAAATGGATTTCCACAATTCTGCATTCCAAAAAGTAATAAAAATATCATAGTTTCAGCAATCTCTGTCTTCCTTCAGACTATCGTTCATTGGTTCGAGTCTCCCCTCCAATAGCATAATTTCTTCCTCAGCAGAATTCCACGTTTCCTGCGACTGCGTCGTACATCTCGGATCTTTCTCGAATAAATGCTGACGTCACTGAGAATCTCAGCTCAAGTAGCCTGCTGGCATAACGTCTGCGTCATCCGTACTTACGTCATGACTACCCACGTCATAACTATGACAGCCATAACTTTCTTTATAATTTTCCAAAATAGCCACCGTGGTCTCTATATAATTCAATTTACGGGGGCATTCTCCCCTCACCACGTTTTAAAAACAGTTGCAAATTGTTTTTAAACTCAGTGTTACAAGTACCTCAACTCTCTTGAACACGAAATTGAATTATTACTGGCTTACTCTAGTATGATATTTCCTCTATGTTCCTTAATCATAAATCTCTTCTACTCTGGGTTGTGTGTGGTTAAATGCATTCTCTCCTCTCTACTTTCTCTTCTGTCCAGTATTTCTATTTTCTAAGTTCTGCTGGCTCGTAGAAGGCCCAGGATCGATTACAACATCCTGCCTTTTCTTTTGGTTGTCGGCTTCTTTTTCCCGTAATTCTTTCAGGTATTGCTGGCTTTCCTTCTCTCTTTCCTGATACTGATCGGGTGTCATAACCTGACCTTGAGGATTCTGATTTCTGTTTTGGTTCTGGTTATTCCTATTATAATTTCTGTTATAACCATTATTGTTGTAATATCTGCCTCTTCCATTGTTGTAATTTCCTCGATTATAGTTCCAGCCTCTTCTCTGTTGATACGGACGGTAACCTTGCGATCTGTTATTTCGAAACTGATTATTCCTGTGAGGACCTACATTGTCAGTTTTCTCTTCATCTGGCTTATCAGTTTGTTGGACTTGGTCCATATATACAGTATTTATTTCTTTGAAGTCATGCCTTTGACCTTTCTGTACCACGTTAGGCATTGGACTTGTGTAGTCTAATCTCCTCAGTAATTCATCCATGCTGGTCAAATCCCTGATGTTTGACGAAATGATTAGTCTCCTCACCTCCACAGGCAGCATACGAGAAATCGCATCAATTAATTGCTCCGTTGACAATGGGGGTTGCAAAAATCTCAAGCGGGATAATTGACTCGTAAAGAAATCAGCGTACCGTGTTGGAAGAGTACCTGAGTATTTTCTTGAATACACCTCCGCTCTTAACGAATTCTGCGCTTCTATGGACCAAAATCGTTTGATTAATGCCTCTGCAAACTCGTCAAAGTTACTGAATGTGTATCTAACTGCGCAAAACCATTCGAGGGGTCCTCCAATCAAAAATCTCTCCACTATCTTCATCTCTCTCTCTCTGGGAATGTGAGCTTCGATTAAATAATCTTTGAGGTTCCTTACATGTTCTATAGGTGTCAAACTATCAGTGTTGCTGAATTTTTGCGGTTTGTCTCCAAAATTCCTGATGACCGTCACGTTCCTCGGATATGCATCCGGGTAGTTTTTCCCACTATCTCGATAGTTCCACTCAGGTTCCATATTCCTCTCGTCATCCTCCTCCCTGAATCTGGATATATGTTCTTCAGGAGTCACGTCTCTCTCTTCTGGATCTAGGTTATATCTTCTGGCATAATTCCTATTGGTTTCGTAAGCCAAGCCTTCTGTATCCTTGTCAGTGATTTCCGTTAAGACTTTCTTGATTAACTCTTCTTTGTAGGTCTCCATCAAACTAGCCTCTCCTAGCTTCAAATTCTGCAGTTTGTTCGTCGTTTCATTCACATCAGAGACAACTTTATGAATCTGTTCCTCTAATGCAGATTTTAATGCTTGCACATCCTGACCTAATTGTGTTCTATCTTCAACTTGTCTTTCGGATAGCGAATCCATCCTGACGCTTAAATCTTTCCTAATCTGTACTACTTCATTGTTAATATCTATTTGAGTACTGGCAAGTTTTCTTTCAATACGTTCCTGAATTTGGGTTACATGTTCCCCACTTGACCTATTCCACTCGTCTTTCCATACTGCTACATTTGCCGTTAACATTTCTGCTATGTCTACTTCGATATCTTCTTTCAATACTTTATTATGGTCTAATACTTGGGTTCTCATGACCTCTACATCATACTTTAAACCTGCTAAAGACGCTGTCGTTCTAACTGACTCATCAACTAATCTAGTCGTTAATGCACTTATATTACGTGTACAAAGGGTTTTCGAATTTTCGATTTCTTCCCTGACTTTATTTACATCAGTTTGGACTCTAGCAATATCTACGAAAACTGTGTTGACTTCTACTTGAATCTTATTTATGTCACTTTGCACCTCATTTACATCCGAATGAATGTTATTAATATCAACCTGAACATTGGATACATCAGTTCTAACATTTTGGATTTCTCTTTGGACTTCCTCAACCTTGTCTTGGACAGTCGCAACATCATTTTTAACAACAACTACTTCAGCCCTAGCACAAGAAATATCACCTCGGACATTAGCCACATCTAGATTCAACATTGTAAGATCTTTCTGTACCTTAGAAATATCAATTTTAACATCAGCAACATTTTTATGCACATTGGACACATCTGTGCGCATGTCAGTTACAGTATTCTCAATTCCTTGGGTATTAATCTGTAAACGCGACATATTATCCTCTAAGTTAGCAGCACTAGTCTGAAGAACCTTCAAACTTTCACCCATGCTAGCTTTCAAATTACTAGCATTCTCCTCCATTCGACTAGTATTCCTAGCTTCCATTTCCTTTATACTACTATTCATGCTTGCTTTCAAGTTAGCAGACATCTCCTCTAACATCATCTTCAAACTTTCATCTGCCATTACAATATTATTCAAAAATAGACTGCTGTAGGGACATGCATCAATAGAGCAAAATAACAACATCTGAGCAACACTTTTCACCATATATAAATTTGATCAATTTTCTGTCTTAAATCTAACTTATAACTACCTTATAATTAACCTTCGAAGACACTTCATGTTGAAACAAACTCAAGCACATGTTCAAATTTCCCTGGCTCATTTTAAAATATCCTAACACAAATAATTTACATTTACAATCCAAATAATTTAATTTTATCTTTAATATGACTAAAACATGTCATAAGCCGGTCAAATAAAATAAGATTCCAGATCATAGGCGATTTTTCTAAGTTTCCAGCCTATTTAACCTCTCAAGTTATATAAGATCTGATCTTTTCTGAGTGTAATTTTCCTAATACAATACAACATTTAATTCCTATATAATCACACTCTTAAATTCTACAATTGGCCAAGACATCTAACAAAGAATCAACCTCTTTATTTGAGTCTAATCGAGCCACACGTTTTAGGTTTGCCAATCCTACTGGCGTTCAACCTGGTGATCCACTTATGTTGAACCAGCCCCATACGTTGACTGCGCCAATCCTTCTGTCCCCGTTTACCCGGATAGTAGGCTATCAGATATCCGCCCCCTCAATCGGATTGCCAACAATCAATCGCACCGGCTCAGCTACACCAATGAAAATGGCACTGACAGATACTACCGAGGTTTGAGCACAGAAGTTACCAAGAAATTAATGTGGAACACACCAAAATAGACGGGGGTTCATACTTACTTTTACTTACCTCTTAAAAATTATCTCGGGGATTGGGTTGACAACAGGATCTCTAAAGTATGCTCCCACAATAACCTCCACCATGACATTTAAAAATGAACCAGAACGAAGACAAGAACTTTGAACTGTACAAAAGCATTTATTTCAAATAAAGGGTATGATTTTAACAACTCAACAAAATAAATGTGGCTATCAGTAGCCCATGTCAATCTGACTATGTCCTCCTAAAGGACTTGCAAAGTTATCAAACAATATGTTAGCTCCCATGAGCTCAAAATAACGTAACATTCAAAACACATTTGGATTGGATAAGGAAGTCAGGACGAGACACATATATAGAGCATTTGTTTCTTTTAATAAACATGACACTTGTATTTATAGGCACAAGGCCTCAATGTGGACGACCTCGCCCGCTGATAACCAGTTGTCTGACCAGCTGCCGTCTACCCTTCAACCTGACGCACACCTGTCAAATGGGGCTCACTTGTCACGCCACACTGCGTAAGAATTCAGCTCCCTCTCAACAGCTTTAAATGTCCGCAAGACAACTCATATATATATATTGACGCAAATCTTTCAAATGCTTTACTCACATACCACTGGATTATTCTGACAATCCCTAAACTTGTTAAGTTATCATCCAAATGTTTAATAAGCATAGCTTATTGTATAAAACACACTTTTAAATGTTTATAACA
Source organism: Meconema thalassinum (assembly GCA_946902985.2). Classification (NCBI taxonomy): domain Eukaryota; kingdom Metazoa; phylum Arthropoda; class Insecta; order Orthoptera; family Tettigoniidae; genus Meconema; species Meconema thalassinum. Next base: position 71,799,105 of record OX336389.2, read on the forward strand.
AAAACTCATAAATTATTTATAACAATTAGAAATTGTTTATAATATTGTCGAAGATAATTACAAAAATTTTAAACACGCCTCTAACATTACTTTCGTTCCACAATATTGTCAAAGATATTTACATCATTATTTACAATATCAACATTTAAATTATTCAAATTATTAATTTAAGAAATACATTTAACCACATGTTCATCCGGTTGGTAATTTCATAATCGTGTCAATATAATCGACCAATGCAGGTTAGTTATACATGTTTATGTCACAATCTGGTTTAATAAAGGTTGTAATAATTATTATAATTATTTGTAACGGTAATCTTCATTCAAAATCTTATCTCAAATTCTTTCAAAACTCTTGTTAATTATAACAGTAAATTCACTTGATTAATTTTCAACGAACTATGACAATACACTCCATCGGAAAATACTTCGCTTACAAAATAATGCACAAACTGCATTAAAATAGGCCCAAAATTCATCATATATTAATATATATGGCATCAAAATCTTCCACAGAATTTACAAAAACCTTCACTAACAAATTCTTTAACATCATTAATTACTGTGGGAACCTCCTTCATTTATTCAAGGGCATTATACATCAGCGACTTTCAACACGTCCGCTGCACTAGCGATTATACATTCATAGTTCCACTTAAAAATTCTTATAATCATTAATTGTTTCAAAACTGTTGTCATTTAACCTTCGTGGATTTCATTCATGAATCGAAATGAAGTAAAAATTTGCCAATCACAAACAAATTTAATAGTGAATACGCTTATATACGCCTGTCTGGTCTATCAAAATTTAAGATTAACATCTTCAAAGAATTGTAGTATAAAAATACTATCATCAAAAAAAAATGCGACTAAACTGCAAAATAGTCGAATAGAATCCAATTAGAGTGGGGAATGCAAACATCATTATATAAATCTCTAATTGAGAAAAAACTCCTAACAAAAGTTCACGACTTTAATGCATTCAAAAATTCATAATATTAAAGTTCATCTTTCACAAAATGATCTATGATGCAATGGTCGTTCATAACTGACGATAAATGTCTGTGTTGCAATCAATTCAAATAACGACTAGTATTTCCAAGATCGTCGACAACGTACTGGATTTTAACGCTCTAAAATCATTTAAATGTTCTTCCTTCTTGATGATGACAGAAAATTGGTCAAAGTAATTAAACTGGGGTAGAATTACTTTAATAAAGTGACACGCTGTCTGAATTTAAATCTGACATAAAGATCATTAACTTATAGTCAAATCAAGACTACAAAAAAATAAGCAAATTACTGAAAAATCTAAATATCAGTCTCAACTGATCCAAAATCGTTTAACTATGCCCATGACATAACAATGTCTTAATAAAACGTCGAAAAAGGCATAACACATCAAGGTGAACTGAGAATAGGAATCTCAAACAAGAATATAGGGCAAAATACATGAGGACAAAAATATGGGAAAATGGTTGCTCAAATATTGCTAAGAAACTCAAATACAATAAACGTTCACAACTACCTTATCTGCTGGTGGAAGTTCCAGGGGAAAATTCCCCAAAGAAGACTGCTGATGGATCCATTTTACCAACTTGAAGATGAGCTCCATCCTCGAAACAAGAAACAGCACCCTCGGAGAATCGAACTGCTTCCTCCTCCGGAAATTGCACTGCTCCGTGAAGACGAACGACATCCTTCCGGCAATAATCTTCTTTGTGAGTCGGGACAACCCTGACCTCTCTTGAAAAATCCCTGAAGTTCCAGTAGAAAATCGCCATGAAGTTTTTGTAGTAATTTCCGAAGAAATATTCATATTCAGTAAGTATGAAATCATTTCCATTGCTGTTTGATAGTATTCAGCGTTGAACCACGAAACATGGGTGTAGATGGTTATTCACCACATGTTCGCTTGTGTGGAAGAGCAATTAGCGAAGTTCCATGCTGCTATCTTACTCCGTTGAAATATGTCCCAATTGCATTAAAGTCCTTTAGCCTTCCATCTTCTCTTCGGTGATGGTAATAGAAGAACAAACTGCCATATTAAACTGCTCCATAATACTGTAGCGTTGTGTCACAAAAGCAATCTGAAGTCTCCCTATTTCACTAGCCGTGTCAGCCGTGGCATAGAATCTGGCGATACAAAGTGCTTCTCAGGTGGCGAGAAAATCACTTTTGTCAGTCGTCTAAAATTGCCAATATCTTCCAAAATAATTCCTCGAAATTGTTCAACTTTTCTACACTCCTTACTGTAGCAATGCACAATAGAATTAGCTTATAGGCGACCGCTAACTGTTCATAGCTAATCTTGTAGATGCGTTATAATGTGCGTTTTAACTTCACCTAGATTTACTCATAGTAAACTTGCACTGCTTGTATGCTCGAATCTCGTTCACTGCGGTGGCTTCACCACGCGTTATAAAGACGACTCTTTCTACTAATCTCACTCGACGTCTCACCGAAATAACTATATAAGAACTGAGCTTCGATGATATGAGCTTCGATGATCTGAGAATGACGATTAGATATCAGACGATTGAGACTCCTCTCTTCTGCGCAAGGCCTTTTATAAACTTCATGAGGGGCGTATCCATCCCTTCCATAGCGTGTTACTGCGTCATCGCTAGAAGTTCCAACTTCGTCAATACATGACGGATTTTCAAAATTCAAAAACTGACAATAAATTTCACCAAAATTCCAGATCAATGCCTCTACTGCAAATGGATTTCCACAATTCTGCATTCCAAAAAGTAATAAAAATATCATAGTTTCAGCAATCTCTGTCTTCCTTCAGACTATCGTTCATTGGTTCGAGTCTCCCCTCCAATAGCATAATTTCTTCCTCAGCAGAATTCCACGTTTCCTGCGACTGCGTCGTACATCTCGGATCTTTCTCGAATAAATGCTGACGTCACTGAGAATCTCAGCTCAAGTAGCCTGCTGGCATAACGTCTGCGTCATCCGTGCTTACGTCATGACTACCCACGTCATAACTATGACAGCCATAACTTTCTTTATAATTTTCCAAAATAGCCACCGTGGTCTCTATATAATTCAATTTACGGGGGCATTCTCCCCTCACCACGTTTTAAAAACAGTTGCAAATTGTTTTTAAACTCAGTGTTACAAGTACCTCAACTCTCTTGAACACGAAATTGAATTATTACTGGCTTACTCTAGTATGATATTTCCTCTATGTTCCTTAATCATAAATCTCTTCTACTCTGGGTTGTGTGTGGTTAAATGCATTCTCTCCTCTCTACTTTCTCTTCTGTCCAGTATTTCTATTTTCTAAGTTCTGCTGGCTCGTAGAAGGCCCAGGATCGATTACAACATCCTGCCTTTTCTTTTGGTTGTCGGCTTCTTTTTCCCGTAATTCTTTCAGGTATTGCTGGCTTTCCTTCTCTCTTTCCTGATACTGATCGGGTGTCATAACCTGACCTTGAGGATTCTGATTTCTGTTTTGGTTCTGGTTATTCCTATTATAATTTCTGTTATAACCATTATTGTTGTAATATCTGCCTCTTCCATTGTTGTAATTTCCTCGATTATAGTTCCAGCCTCTTCTCTGTTGATACGGACGGTAACCTTGCGATCTGTTATTTCGAAACTGATTATTCCTGTGAGGACCTACATTGTCAGTTTTCTCTTCATCTGGCTTATCAGTTTGTTGGACTTGGTCCATATATACAGTATTTATTTCTTTGAAGTCATGCCTTTGACCTTTCTGTACCACGTTAGGCATTGGACTTGTGTAGTCTAATCTCCTCAGTAATTCATCCATGCTGGTCAAATCCCTGATGTTTGACGAAATGATTAGTCTCCTCACCTCCACAGGCAGCATACGAGAAATCGCATCAATTAATTGCTCCGTTGACAATGGGGGTTGCAAAAATCTCAAGCGGGATAATTGACTCGTAAAGAAATCAGCGTACCGTGTTGGAAGAGTACCTGAGTATTTTCTTGAATACACCTCCGCTCTTAACGAATTCTGCGCTTCAATGGACCAAAAACGTTTGATTAATGCCTCTGCAAACTCGTCAAAGTTACTGAATGTGTATCTAAATGCGCAAACCATTCGAGGGGTCCTCCAATCAAAAATCTCTCACTATCTTCATCTCTCTCTCTCTGGGAATGTGAGCTTCGATTAAATAATCTTTGAGGTTCCTTACATATTCTATAGGTGTCAAACTATCAGTGTTGCTGAATTTTTGCGGTTTGTCTCCAAAATTCCTGATGACCGTCACGTTCCTCGGATATGCATCCGGGTAGTTTTCCCACTATCTCGATAGTTCCACTCAGGTTCCATATTCCTCTCGTCATCCTCCTCCCTGAATCTGGATATATGTTCTTCAGGAGTCACGTCTCTCTCTTCTGGATCTAGGTTATATCTTCTGGCATAATTCCTATTGGTTTCGTAAGCCAAGCCTTCTGTATCCTTGTCAGTGATTTCCGTTAAGACTTTCTTGATTAACTCTTCTTTGTAGGTCTCCATCAAACTAGCCTCTCCTAGCTTCAAATTCTGCAGTTTGTTCGTCGTTTCATTCACATCAGAGACAACTTTATGAATCTGTTCCTCTAATGCAGATTTTAATGCTTGCACATCCTGACCTAATTGTGTTCTATCTTCAACTTGTCTTTCGGATAGCGAATCCATCCTGACGCTTAAATCTTTCCTAATCTGTACTACTTCATTGTTAATATCTATTTGAGTACTGGCAAGTTTTCTTTCAATACGTTCCTGAATTTGGGTTACATGTTCCCCACTTGACCTATTCCACTCGTCTTTCCATACTGCTACATTTGCCGTTAACATTTCTGCTATGTCTACTTCGATATCTTCTTTCAATACTTTATTATGGTCTAATACTTGGGTTCTCATGACCTCTACATCATACTTTAAACCTGCTAAAGACGCTGTCGTTCTAACTGACTCATCAACTAATCTAGTCGTTAATGCACTTATATTACGTGTACAAAGGGTTTTCGAATTTTCGATTTCTTCCCTGACTTTATTTACATCAGTTTGGACTCTAGCAATATCTACGAAAACTGTGTTGACTTCTACTTGAATCTTATTTATGTCACTTTGCACCTCATTTACATCCGAATGAATGTTATTAATATCAACCTGAACATTGGATACATCAGTTCTAACATTTTGGATTTCTCTTTGGACTTCCTCAACCTTGTCTTGGACAGTCGCAACATCATTTTTAACAACAACTACTTCGGCCCTAGCACAAGAAATATCACCTCGGACATTAGCCACATCTAGATTCAACATTGTAAGATCTTTCTGTACCTTAGAAATATCAATTTTAACATCAGCAACATTTTTATGCACATTGGACACATCTGTGCGCATGTCAGTTACAGTATTCTCAATTCCTTGGGTATTAATCTGTAAACGCGACATATTATCCTCTAAGTTAGCAGCACTAGTCTGAAGAACCTTCAAACTTTCACCCATGCTAGCTTTCAAATTACTAGCATTCTCCTCCATTCGACTAGTATTCCTAGCTTCCATTTCCTTTATACTACTATTCATGCTTGCTTTCAAGTTAGCAGACATCTCCTCTAACATCATCTTCAAACTTTCATCTGCCATTACAATATTATTCAAAAATAGACTGCTGTAGGGACATGCATCAATAGAGCAAAATAACAACATCTGAGCAACACTTTTCACCATATATAAATTTGATCAATTTTCTGTCTTAAATCTAACTTATAACTACCTTATAATTAACCTTCGAAGACACTTCATGTTGAAACAAACTCAAGCACATGTTCAAATTTCCCTGGCTCATTTTAAAATATCCTAACACAAATAATTTACATTTACAATCCAAATAATTTAATTTTATCTTTAATATGACTAAAACATGTCATAAGCCGGTCAAATAAAATAAGATTCCAGATCATAGGCGATTTTTCTAAGTTTCCAGCCTATTTAACCTCTCAAGTTATATAAGATCTGATCTTTTCTGAGTGTAATTTTCCTAATACAATACAACATTTAATTCCTATATAATCACACTCTTAAATTCTACAATTGGCCAAGACATCTAACAAAGAATCAACCTCTTTATTTGAGTCTAATCGAGCCACACGTTTTAGGTTTGCCAATCCTACTGGCGTTCAACCTGGTGATCCACTTATGTTGAACCAGCCCCATACGTTGACTGCGCCAATCCTTCTGTCCCCGTTTACCCGGATAGTAGGCTATCAGATATCCGCCCCCTCAATCGGATTGCCAACAATCAATCGCACGGGCTCAGCTACACCAATGAAAATGGCACTGACAGATACTACCGAGGTTTGAGCACAGAAGTTACCAAGAAATTAATGTGGAACACACCAAAATAGACGGGGATTCATACTTACTTTTACTTACCTCTTAAAAATTATCTCGGGGATTGGGTTGACAACAGGATCTCTAAAGTATGCTCCCACAATAACCTCCACCATGACATTTAAAAATGAACCAGAACGAAGACAAGAACTTTGAACTGTACAAAAGCATTTATTTCAAATAAAGGGTATGATTTTAACAACTCAACAAAATAAATGTGGCTATCAGTAGCCCATGTCAATCTGACTATGTCCTCCTAAAGGACTTGCAAAGTTATCAAACAATATGTTAGCTCCCATGAGCTCAAAATAACGTAACATTCAAAACACATTTGGATTGGATAAGGAAGTCAGGACGAGACACATATATAGAGCATTTGTTTCTTTTAATAAACATGACACTTGTATTTATAGGCACAAGGCCTCAATGTGGACGACCTCGCCCGCTGATAACCAGTTGTCTGACCAGCTGCCGTCTACCCTTCAACCTGACGCACACCTGTCAAATGGGGCTCACTTGTCACGCCACACTGCGTAAGAATTCAGCTCCCTCTCAACAGCTTTAAATGTCCGCAAGACAACTCATATATATATATTGACGCAAATCTTTCAAATGCTTTACTCACATACCACTGGATTATTCTGACAATCCCTAAACTTGTTAAGTTATGATCCAAATTTTTAATAAGCATAGCTTATTGTATAAAACACACTCTTAAATGTTTATAACAAAAACTCATAAATTATTTATAACAATTAGAAATTGTTTATAATATTGTCGAAGATAATTACAAAAATTTTAAACACGCCTCTAACATTTCTTTCGTTCCACATTATTGTCAAAGATATTTACATCATTATTTACAATATCAACATTTAAATTATTCAAATTATTAATTTAAGAAATACATTTAACCACATGTTCATCCGGTTGGTAATTTCATAATCGTGTCAATATAATCGACCAATGAAGGTTAGTTATACATGTTTATGTCACAATCTGGTTTAATAAAGGTTGTAATAATTATTATAATTATTTGTAACGGTAATCTTCATTCAAAATCTTATCTCAAATTCTTTCAAAACTCTTGTTAATTATAACAGTAAATTCACTTGATTAATTTTCAACGAACTATGACAATACACTCCATCGGAAAATACTTCGCTTACAAAATAATGCACAAACTGCATTAAAATAGGCCCAAAATTCATCATATATTAATATATATGGCATCAAAATCTTCCACAGAATTTACAAAAACCTTCACTAACAAATTCTTTAACATCATTAATTACTGTGGGAACCTCCTTCATTTATTCAAGGGCATTATACATCAGCGACTTTCAACACGTCCGCTGCACTAGCGATTATACATTCATAGTTCCACTTAAAAATTCTTATAATCATTAATTGTTTCAAAACTGTTGTCATTTAACCTTCGTGGATTTCATTCATGAATCGAAATGAAGTAAAAATTTGCCAATCACAAACAAATTTAATAGTGAATACGCTTATATACGCCTGTCTGGTCTATCAAAATTTAAGATTAACATCTTCAAAGAATTGTAGTATAAAAATACTATCATCAAAAAAAATGCGACTAAACTGCAAAATAGTCGAATAGAATCCAATTAGAGTGGGGAATGCAAACATCATTATATAAATCTCTAATTGAGAAAAAACTCCTAACAAAAGTTCACGACTTTAATGCATTCAAAAATTCATAATTAAAGTTCATCTTTCACAAAATGGTCTATGATGCAATGGTCGTTCATAACTGACGATAAATGTCTGTGTTGCAATCAATTCAAATAACGACTAGTATTTCCAAGATCGTCGACAACGTACTGGATTTTAACGCTCTAAAATCATTTAAATGTTCTTCCTTCTTGATGATGACAGAAAATTGGTCAAAGTAATTAAACTGGGGTAGAATTACTTTAATAAAGTGACACGCTGTCTGAATTTAAATCTGCCATAAAGATCATTAACTTATAGTCAAATCAAGACTACAAAAAAATTAAGCAAATTACTGAAAAATCTAAATATCAGTCTCAACTGATCCAAAATCGTTTAACTATGCCCATGACATAACAATGTCTTAATAAAACGTCGAAAAAGGCATAACACATCAAGGTGAACTGAGAATAAGAATCTCAAACAAGAATATAGGGCAAAATACATGAGGACAAAAATATGGGAAAATGGTTGCTCAAATATTGCTAAGAAACTCAAATACAATAAACGTTCACGACTACCTTATCTGCTGGTGGAAGTTCCAGGGGAAAATTCCCCAAAGAAGACTGCTGATGGATCCATTTTACCAACTTGAAGATGAGCTCCATCCTCGAAACAAGAAACAGCACCCTCGGAGAATCGAACTGCTTCCTCCTCCGGAAATTGCTCTGCTCCGTGAAGACGAACGACATCCTTCCGGCAATAATCTTCTTTGTGAGTCGGGACAACCCTGACCTCTCTTGAAAAATCCCTGAAGTTCCAGTAGAAAATCGCCATGAAGTTTTTGTAGTAATTTCCGAAGAAATATTCATATTCAGTAAGTATGAAATCATTTCCATTGCTGTTTGATAGTATTCAGCGTTGAACCACGAAACATGGGTGTAGATGGTTATTCACCACATGTTCGCTTGTGTGGAATAGCAATTAGCGAAGTTCCATGCTGCTATCTTACTCCGTTGAAATATGTCCCAATTGCATTAAAGTCCTTTAGCCTTCCATCTTCTCTTCGGTTATGGTAATAGAAGAACAAACTGCCATATTAAACTGCTCCATAATACTGTAGCGTTGTGTCACAAAAGCAATCTGAAGTCTCCCTATTTCACTAGCCGTGTCAGCCGTGACATAGAATCTGGCGATACAAAGTGCTTCTCAGGTGGCGAGAAAATCACTTTTGTCAGTCGTCTAAAATTGCCAATATCTTCCAAAATAATTCCTCGAAATTGTTCAACTTTTCTACACTCCTTACTGTAGCAATGCACAATAGAATTAGCTTATAGGCGACCGCTAACTGTTCATAGCTAATCTTGTAGATGCGTTATAATGTGCGTTTTAACTTCACCTAGATTTACTCACAGTAAACTTGCACTGCTTGTATGCTCGAATCTCGTTCACTGCGGTGGCTTCACCACGCGTTATAAAGACGACTCTTTCTACTAATCTCACTCGACGTCTCACCGAAATAACTATATAAGAACTGAGCTTCGATGATATGAGCTTCGATGATCTGAGAATGACGATTAGATATCAGACGATTGAGACTCCTCTCTTCTGCGCAAGGCCTTTTATAAACTTCACGAGGGGCGTATCCATCCCTTCCATAGCGTGTTACTGCGTCATCGCTAGAAGTTCCAACTTCGTCAATACATGACGGATTTTCAAAATTCAAAAACTGACAATAAATTTCACCAAAATTCCAGATCAATGCCTCTACTGCAAATGGATTTCCACAATTCTGCATTCCAAAAAGTAATAAAAATATCATAGTTTCAGCAATCTCCGTCTTCCTTCAGACTATCGTTCATTGGTTCGAGTCTCCCCTCCAATAGCATAATTTCTTCCTCAGCAGAATTCCACGTTTCCTGCGACTGCGTCGTACATCTCGGATCTTTCTCGAATAAATGCTGACGTCACTGAGAATCTCAGCTCAAGTAGCCTGCTGGCATAACGTCTGCGTCATCCGTGCTTACGTCATGACTACCCACGTCATAACTATGACAGCCATAACTTTCTTTATAATTTTCCAAAATAGCCACCGTGGTCTCTATATAATTCAATTTACGGGGGCACTACATAACTCTATCATTAGTGCTGTGCGAAATATGTCATCAATAATCAATAACTTCGATTTAATACATCAATGAAACCAGAATTTTCTGTCGTGACAGGGAACTATTATGTAAGTCCACATAGTGAGGTACAAAAAACTGATAAGCACGAAAACAACATGATGGCTACGTGAAATTCAATACGTATTTATAATTAATTTTCATGTGATTTAATCATCCCAGCACAGTGAATTTTGGCACAGCCTATCTGAATTTAAAGTTGCTGTTGTTAATTCTTTTAGGGACTTTGCGATATCGTAGCTATTTAACTCCTTGTAGTTGGGTGCATAATTTGTTTGATAACCTGTGTTATTGTGGTGTCTGTGGTAGAGTGTATGTGTGTGTTTGATAATTTAAAGATGAACCTATTGGTATCTAGTGTTGTCCATTTGTTTAAAAATTTGAAGATAGTGTCAGGGCCAAATTAAAAAGAATATTTGTTGTATTCTTGAAGCGATCCAAGTGCAGTTTCGTGCATTGAACCACCGTCTACTGGCGCTGAGTTCCCTAGCTTACTTTTCGTGATTATAAAAGCCATGCTTATGCCTTTTCAAAATGAACTCTTCTGAGTAACTGTAATTATAAAGATACCTCTGGACGTGAAATAACTTTCCATCCCGACGTTTGCCTGGATGCAGCGTTGAAAGAACGGGGGAAATCATATACATGATGGCCACCCTCTGCACCAGGATTTAAACCTTCAATCTCCGGACTTGCTGCATCTCTACATCGCAGTCGTGCTGTGTGTATCAACGCGCACGATCACGCCGGCCGTGGGGTTTCTTCGTTAAGTCTACTTTTCACAATGATATACTGTATAAGTGGGATAATGACATCAATCAAGGGCTTTTTGTGCATCTGTTTGCTTATCCCTCCCGTCCGTCTGTCCGTCTCTTTGTCTGTCTGTCTGTCTGTGTGTGTGCCTGAAGAGAATTACACAAAAATGGTATGTTTCAAGTCCTTTTCATATTTCGAAGTGCACCATTGCTGTCAATTGCAAATAAGATGCCATCTTGGATTTTGATGCTTGACTCCGTAGCTCCGAAACCATTCACTGAAGTCTTATACAAGTTATACATTGATGCAACACTGAAGGATAAGTAGTTTTGCAAATTTGCAGCTGCATCTTTTGAAAATCCCGTGCATCCAACGTCATGAATATGAATGTATGAATTATTAGAATAGAAATCTTGCAATTTTGGAACTTTGTAATAATGAAGCATCGTGTAGATTTTTTTCTGTGTTGAAATCACACATAAATTGACTTCATATATTCAAGATAGCGGCTTCCATACTTTCAAAATTTTAAAATCGGTCAATCTGGATATAACTAAACAATTTACAGAAAACATTGTAAAAGAGAAATGTTTCGCACAAGACTATTTGAAGCATATTACACACAACCGCTGTATTGCATATGTGAATAATATAACAACACATGATGCAATCGAGTTATAATGAAGACATTTGAGACGAAAGTAGGGATAAGATATTTAGTGCTTTAAAGGCGCAATATATATATGTGGTCAACATTTCCCTTATTTAGGTCATCGATAATAATATCATAGTGGGTGGGGCATTGAATTTCAAAATAAACGTGGGGGATTGTTCTTTACGTAATATCTCGTTGTTTCTTCATCTAGAGTATGGATCATCCTAATTAAGTAAGCTTTTCAGTCGGTCAACACTAATTGTGCCCAATCACATTAGGCGGGAAACAAGTATTTACATAGCCTACAAACTAACACACTCTTTATACACAAATACCTACTTCATTGGATGATATGTTTCGAACATCACGCGATCATCGTCAGATCCTGTTCACTTAGGCTTAACTAGTGTATGATGTTCATGAATCACAATTAAACACAAATACATATATACACTATTTATATTAGTCTACATAAGTTTGCAAAACCTTGTGTAAGGTGTCAACTATTTACAAACGGTGTATTGCACTTCTATGGTTGTTGCGTTATTAGTATTATTATTAATGTGGATTAAATAATTATGTTTCCTGTTGTCTATTGCATTGTTATTATGGATGATATCCGCTGGAGACACGCAGCGGAACCGGACCACAAAAATCAGCTCCAAACACCAGATAAGTTGACATCACTCCATCTCTTCCAGTGCATTTGTATGTTTCTAACCGTGTATATGCCACGTGAAACATTGCAACACAATTAGGCCATTAGTTTAAACAGGAACGGTTTATTTATAACAATAATAACGAAATAGGCAGATAATTTCAATACTGATCACCTACTCATCATTTTCGTGTACTGGAGTGTGTACGTAATCTGTCTGCTAATCTGAGTTGTTTGGGTGACTGTACTTGGAACGTGTACTTGTATTTGAGGTTATGATTTGGAAAGAGGTAGACCTAGCATTTTTAGAACCATCTTCAGAATTTGTCTAAGGATCAAGTGGAAAATCAATGAAATATTTCCATGATGGATGATTCGGGGATTCTCTTTTCAGCTGTTCCCTCGAGACTGACAGAACCCTTTACAAACTTTTCAATCGGGCACCACGGCCGCGAAGCAAGCTGCAACAAGTCCGGAGATCGTTGGTTCAAATCCCGGCGCTGACAGTGGCTATTCTGAGTGTAGTTTTCCCCGGATTTTTCCACACTCTCTCCAGGCAAATGCCGGGATAATACCTTACTTCAAATCCCGGGGCCCTACTACAGCTGCACACACTGCTACAAGCATCACTGCAATATAGGTTATCAGACGAAGTTCAACAACACGAGGATGACAACCAAGATGTGTTAAGTCATTAAGATGAACTAACAATAACAATGTTTATAACTGGATTCAAATCCACCAGGATGAAAGTTCTAGGCAAGTTCACAGCTCATATTCTTTTCTTATAATCCGCATTAACTGAATGATCTGTAGGTTTTTCTTTTAGCGTATGGCTTTTAATGCCGGGAGTGTCAGAGGACATGTTCGGCTCGCCAGTTTTGTAGCTGCTTCGAGGCGGACATCCGATGGGTGAGCTACACGTACCGTTGCGTGTGGAGTGTTGTCTGGGGAGGAAAGTTTGAATGTAAGGACGAGGAGTTGGAAGGTAGCGGCTGTGGCCTATCGTTAGGGACCAACCCCGGCATTTGCCTGGAAGGAAGATGGGAAACCACAGAAGACCATCTTCAAGGTTGCCAGCGTGGGGATTCGAACCTCCTCTCCTCCCGGATGTGAGCGACTGCCAGCAGTCATACCGTAACGACCACGGCTAACTCACCCGGGGGTTTATACAGTGCCATGGTCTCTCACTCAGAGCGCTAGTACAGCGCAATTATTCTCTTTATTACGTTGAGTTCGCCAGGAAACTGCTCCCAGCAAGCGACACCGCGGCATCTCACAAAGTCACCGGAGATAATCCTCTACAAGAATTGTCTCTCATAATCCACCATAATGTATGTGGTAATGGAAAACAACACGATTATTCACCAGCGAATCTCATAAAATATGTCAGAGGAGTTGACACGCCTCTCTTACAAACAGATGGCTTCTATTAAACAGATTTCGGAGCACAAGCTGGATTTTGCCTCACCCACTGGGCTGATAATAAGCAGATTTTATACCAGAAGTCTGTTAGAACGTTCTTCACACACCATTCTCTTCATAATAACCCGTGTTTAAACCGGGTAAAGATTCATGTTGCGGACTGTAATATGCCCGTATATCTATGTTGAAAGTTACGACGACACGACTTGAAGGACCCTGTGAGGGGTCCGGGCGCGGACACCAAGAGCCCGCTGATGAGCTAACTTGGTGATCCTAGCCGAAACCCCACACAAGGCACGGCACAAACCTAGAAAAATTGCTGAGTTTTAATTCACTGGCCGTGAAAGCCAATTTACCGGACAGATAATTATTAAACCTACGCTAGGCCATGCGTGGGCTGCTGTCCAGGAACGACTTATTCTATTTTACAAGCGTAAACAATGTTCGGGAAAGAGAGAGTTATTGCATTGTTCAAACACTAACAGCCCGTGAGGCCTACTTCAAGGTGGAACATACGAATTAAGGAGGCAAATGTATAGACTTGAAGCCATTCTCTTTCGGTGTTGCCTATACAAAATTGTCTTATGTCGCTCTTCAGTCGGTTGACCGAAGAGCTACAAATGACAAATAAGGAGCCAAACAAATACTGATTTTAATATTATGACTATAACTGTACCTGTCATAGATCTTGTACAGCAATTATGAACATTTCCAAGACCACACACATCTTGCTATAAGAAGCAAAGTTGTATTATTTGCAAATTCTAATCGTAACAAATATTGCCCATTTTTAGCCTATTTTCATTTTATGAAAAAAAAAGGCTTATGAGATCACCTTTTGTCCGTGTGTGTGTATGTGTGTGCGTATGTGTGTGTGTGTGTGTTGGTGTCCCCATAATAACTTCTAAACGGCTAGAGCGATTTCAATGAAACGCGGTAAGGCCATAGTACTCTTTTGGCCGACCCCCACCGTGCCCTTCAAATTTTATTACGACTCACCAATCCAACATGGCGGCGGTGCGAAATATTTCACCGCCATTCTATATCTCCGAAACTATTACTGATATCACCCTGCAATTTTGTACGGTGATAGAGGGCACTACTAAAAGTTTATCTATAAGACTTTCAAAAACCTGTTAAATACAAAACGAACATGGCGGTCAAGCGAAGTTGAAAGTTTTAAATAGACTTTTCTCGCGACTTAACCATCCAGACGCAATGAAACTTGGTACAGCAATTGTTTATACATATTGTAATACACTGGCATCTAATTTAGATCAATTGTTTACAAAACATGAAGATAGCGGCTGTGCGAATTATTTCACCGGAATTTTATGTCTCCGAAACTATTACTGATATCACCCTGAAATTTTGTACGGTGCTAAAGGGCACTACTAAAAGTTCACTTATTTATGAGACTTTCAAAAACCCTTTTACTACAAAACGAACATGGCGGCCAAGGGAAGTTGAAACTTTTAAATAGATTTTTCTCGTACTTTAACCATCCAAATGCAATGAAACTTGGTAGAGCAAATGTTTAAACACATTGTAATGCACTGGTATCCAATTCAGTTCAATTGTTTACATAACCTCAAAATCGCGGCAGTGCGAAATATTTCACCGGCATTCTATATCTCCGAAACTATTACTGATGTCACCCTGAAATTTTGTACGGTGATAAAGGGTAGGCCTACTACTAGATGTTCAGCTATGAGACTTCCAAAAACCTGTATAGTACAAAACGAACATGGCGGCCAAACGAAAGTTAAACATTTTAATAGACATTTCTCTCGATTTAACCATCGGAGCGCATTGAAATATGGTACAGTAAATGTTTATACTCTTTGTAATTCACTGACATCCAGATTAGTTCAATTGTTCACATAACCTCATGATGGCGGCTGTGCGCAATTTAAAAATTAAGCTTTTATTTCCTGTGTATTAATCATGCGATCGAGGTGAACGTTTGAATAATGAACCTACGCAAAAGTCGTCATGTAATAGTACATAACTCTATGGCCTACATATATAAAAATCCAACATAGCGACCAACCGAAATATTTAAACGGTTCTCAATATCTATTAATCTATGATAGCAATCAAACTGAAATATTGTATGTTAATAGAAGATAAAAACATAAGTTCACCTATGGGACGTTCAATAATCTGGTGAGCACAAATCCATCATGGTGGCGACGCGAAATATAAATATTTAAATAAACGTTTCTCGTGATTTAATCATCCGAGTGCAGTAAAACTTCGGTAAATGCTTGTACAAATTTTAATCCATTGGCATCTAATTTATTTCAATTGTTTTCATAACCACATGATGGCAGCTGTGCCAAATTTTAAAATCTGATTTTCATTTCTTGTGTCCTAATCATGCGATTGAAGTTTGAATACTATACCTACACAATAATCTTCATGTAATAATATATAACTCTAAGACCTACATATATAAAAATCCAACATGGCGACCATCCGAAATACTTAGACGGTTCTCAATATCTGCGAATGTATTGCAGCAATCAAACTGAAATTTTGTATGTTGATAGAGGCAATTAACATAAGTAGGATATATGAAAATAGGCTGTTTAGTTCTTCACGGAACTACTTGTTCAATATTTGGTTCTTGCTTTGTGCTCATCTTCTTAAATAGACTACTGTATTTTCTTCCCTAATATCCCCCAAGTTTATAAGAATGTTTGGATTATTCTGTTTTTGAATTGGGAGTTAAACCTTAAGCTAAAAATAAATCTCACATATTTCTACATTATTAATTAATTAAGCGTTATTACATTTTTCATTCTGAGCAAACTCAAAAAAATATTTTGAACGTTTCTAGATAGGCTAATTAAAATACACAAAGGGTTTGCGTGACTTCCATTTTGTAGCTGAAATTTAACACCCAATCCAAAAGAAGATAAATCCTAACATTCTTATAAACTTGGGATAGATGCGGGAGGCGGTCAAAGTTAGCACAAAGCTATAACAAAATTTTGAAAAATGGATAAAAATAGTTACGATATAAATTTTGAAACTTGAGAACTTTGCTTCTATAAGGTGCGTTCCAAAAGTAACGAGCCGGAGGCTGGAATGCGCAAACCGGTGACGACATCGGCTAATCGTGGCGTGTGTAACGAGGTGTGGTTCCGAACAGAGCGTGGAAGGTCACAGCCCGTCGCTAGAGGGCACGCGTGCACGTCACGTGACGATACAAAGCGAGCAGCAGCATGCATCAATCGTCCAACCAAGACCAAGACAGTAGGCCATTCGACATGCTTCCTGGTGTGGTTGAAGACTGTAGGGCACCCGTTGGGCACACACTTTCCGCAAGTGCAGTCGTTCCTTCATGATGGTGTGCACACTTCCGACGCTCAATCCGACCACGGCGGCTATGGCGTTCACTGTCACTCGGCGGTCCTGGGTAATGAGTGCATCAACCAGCTGGACGTTGTCATCGGTAATGCAGGGGGTGCCCCAGACCGGGCATCATCGGCTAACGACACCCGTCCTTCCCTGAAGCGCTTGTGCCACGTCTTGACCCTTGCAAGGGACATGCAGTGTTCGCCGAACACTTCTGACATTCGGCGATGAATGTCCTTTCCCACTACTCCTTCCGCTGTCAGAAACCGAACAACACCTCTTTGCTCTTCGTTTGATGCCTCCATGTCACTGTTTGCAATGGAACTGGCAGCGTTGGACGATTGATGCATGCTGCTACTTGCTTTGTATCGTCACGTGACGTGCACGTGTGCCCTCTAGCGACAGGCTGTGACCTTCCACGCTCTGGTCGGAACCACACCTCGTTACACACGCCACGATTAGCCGATGTCGTCACCGGTTTACGCATTACAGCCTCAGGCTCGTTACTTTTTGAACGCACCTTATAATAGCAAGATGTGTGTGTTTCCTTGGAGACGTACATAATTGTTGAACAAGATTTATGACAGGCTCCTTAAGTCGCCTGCTTCCCATCTCTTGATGGATGCAGTATTTTTGAATTTGTCTGTTGGCACAGGCTAGAGTAAAATGTCGTTTTTCACCGCTGGCTGTGATTATATGGAAGCTACTGAGGTATGGGTGGTGCTGAGTAATGGCCTTCAGGGCACAACTAGTGTCGTGGATGCTGTGAAGGGTTGTACTCGTAGGGTTGGTACCGGCTCAGTAAGGACAGCAATGGCAAACTACTTTACTCCTCACCTTGCTTAGTACGCCTCATTATAGTGCTACGTGTTTTTTGGGTTTCAACCCACATGACCGATAGTGGCACTTTTTGAGGATCAAACCAGCCTCCGGGCTGACTACCTAACAGACGGCTCCTTAAGCTGTATGCTCTCTCTTAACCAACTGCTCTTCTTCTTCTTCTTCTTCTTCTCTCGTTTTTCTTTACATGTTACCCTCTTTTCCACTATAATTATTCGGCGTTAGCTGATTCCTTTTTGTATCGAACAATGTTCTGTAGTTTCCATGTTGATATAATGCAATTGCAATATTTTGCAAGCTCCGCATCATGGATATTCGTATTTTGGAAATTTGTAAACTGTGATTAAAATAAAGACACCCTGTTTTGTTGTTTCCTTAATTTGAAATTTATCGTCAAACACGTTTGACATGATTTTAAAAACCTTACTCGGTGAAGGGCTGTTATTGAATATCGCCGGCCAATCAAGCTGCCACTTGGTGAAATGCCGTTGGCAAATGATTTAGTGGATTGCGATTCTCGCCCAACTCCCTGTAGTAAGGAATAACCAGTGGTACCCGTCGTTAACGTGTTAATTTATGTAACACCCATAAGTGGCCGTTGAGGGCATTCATGTCCCTTGTCCGTCCTCTGCTGGAATATGCTGGGGGAGTGTGGGAGCCATACCAAATGTACTGAACCCTTCAGAATAGCAGTGTTTTATGCAAGAATCTTGATCAAGGGGTCGCGCTCAGTTCATAGTGTGGTGTTTACGTCCGCCAAACAACGTGCTTTACTGAGGCAAGGGTCATAGGATTAAAACTATAAATAAGAAAGTAAGGAGACAAGACGTAAGATAATAACATGATTTAATAACTAATTGTGCATAAAAGAAAATAAACAAACAATAATAAAAATAGATCCTCCCTGAATCATTCCCTGAATCATTCCCTGACAGGAATATCTAACACTTTGAGGAGTCAAACGGATCTCCCCCTTTATAATAAAATTGTGGATCCTAGTTCCACTACCTTGCATTTGAGTTTTATGTGCGCGTGATGACTAACTACGAGAAAATGAGTACTTGGATGACCGTTCGTTTACAACGGGTTAACAGACACGGTGCTCACGAACAATCATCACGTAAATCAACGTTTATGGATATGGGCATGACATTAATAAAAAAAACATAAAAACTCTAGTGCTGACACACACACTACAAATCTATTATTTACAGGAATCTCTCTGATATCCTCATTAGCGCGAAGACGAACTTAACAACATGAGCTACCAACTGGCCAATTGCTCAATACACAAGGAAATACAGCAATGCACGTGACTCACAGGTCACTGAAATGAAAATAAACCTGGAATAAACCAACAACAACAAAAGCCTGACCGGCTAAGATTACTTTATATGAACGAAACTGCATGTTAAGGTAACGCTTCGGAGATTATCGTGATTCGTAGGCAACTCCCATTTATTTCAGCAATTTTTACCATTGATCAGTTCTTATCTGTAATTCAAGTAATTAGAGCCAGCGAGCACTCCTCACTAATGACCATGCTTTGCACGTTCAGACAGCCTTGTGAAACAACTCCCCCTTTTTCTCAAATACTTGTCGTGTCCCAGTCCAGTGTATATAAATAGCCGACCAGCTGTTCCGTTACCTCACGGAATCAACAGCAACAATAATCTCATCCAACTCAACATATGGTCAGACATAATCACATATCCACAATTGCCCTCGCAAGGATACAATATGGACCGGGTACCAAGCTGACAGAAATCAGTCTCAGCTGAAATTCCCGCTTGTAATACCACAAAAATACACACATACACACATCTGGGACTGACATGACGCTTTTCACACAGGTCTGCTGAATAGGTGCTCACAAACATTAAACACAATATTTAAAACCTACGATAGAGCTGATTGCTCTTCGTCACATATTACATTGCTCCAATCGGCAATAGTCACATTGAATCAGATCAATAATAAATCTTAAACAATTTTAATTACCCTCCAATCTACTGTATAATTACATTAATTCAGTCCTACTTCTGAAACACAACAGATCTCCGAGAGACGTTTTTAACCGCATTGCGTAACATATGCAAACACGGCCGTTCACATAGCTACGTTAGTTAACACAATACAAAAACAAGAACCTTCCACTAACTACATTCGTGCGAGCTGCTTCCATACAAAAGTGTGTCAGACCAAAACTAAGCATACTACGTTAATCACACAAGCAATGTATTTACAAAAAATATGTCCCATAAACCATAAGTTAATTTATCAAATAATAAAGAATATTATTTCGTACTCATCTCTCTTGTAGTCACCCGTCAAAGAACGTCTGCTGCCATTTTTCCAACTGAATGGTTCTATCTCATCTCAGCCATCTGGACGGAGTGTTGAGAATTCCAAACTTCCTCTGTAGTCGTCGGTGTCATCTCTGGCGCTGCCTCAAAAATTAGATTATTATACACTTGATATCTGACTACTAAATTCGCTGTTCAGGTACTACTTTCCCTGTCACAGTTCGTTGGCGAATTATCGACGATACTGCCCCTACAATATAGTACTGTGACTATCTATCACTGAATTTAACCCTTTACAATAATTTCTGTGTGCTCATGACACGCAAAGCAATAACTGACTAGTGTCCACGACACACAAAATAATAGTCTTGTGCCTTCGACACACCAAATAAAAATCAACCAGTGTCCACGACACACAAAATAATAGTTTACGTCCTCAGACGAACAGAATAGAAGTCCACGTCCGTAGACGCACAGAATAGAAGTCCACGTCCGTAGACGCACAGAATAGAAGTCCACGTCCGTAGACGCACAGAATAGAAGTAGTAGTCTTGGCTCTTCATGCCACTTATAAAAGAACTGGCCCTAGGTCTCGATGGGGGGGGGGATTTATGTAAACATTTCTCGAAATAATTGTGGTACAGGAATGAAATTGATATCACTGAACTCGTAACATTGCACAGGTCAAGAATATGCTCATTAATCCTAGAATCGATCGTAGAGATTTTGTCTAGGCGATTTCCCGCGTGAATGCTAGCCGAGCGTGCCCACGCTAGACCTGCCGCGTTAACTAGGCATTCTTCTCTCTTTGGTTCTCACATTTTCTGTAATTTGGCGGTTCATAGCAGATCTTGGTGTCGTAGGAGTGTCCAGCCTGCTCATCAGCCACTCACATTACTGCATCATATTTTTTCTAGGCGCGAATATCACAATGAACATACCAGCAGCATGTCTCACTGCGCGTCGCGTCTATTTGAGGCGGCCCACACCTGTCCTTCTGACACATCGCTATGCTATTTCCTTTCACAGCTAAAGTATTTAGCCTATTGTCAATCCGCTTCAGGTATGTCCCCGCTGTCTCCAACCAATGCTTGAAATTTCCTCATCTCCGTCTGGCTACTTTCATGATGCTGGTGGAAATATTTATTAATTGGAGAAATAAAACATAGAATCATTTATCCAACAGAGGATAAAAGGGTTCACAACTCTCCCACTCACAAAATTTCGAACTTAGGAATAAAGTCGACAATTTTAAAAGACTTCCGTAGGCCAAATTGTTTTATTTCAGAATCACCCCTTTCCTATTACTGGTCTAGTCGCTCCTGTCTTGAATGGCATTTACTCGTTTTCATTTCCTGCTCGTATCTCCCCTCTCAGTCTGCTTGCATGACGCTCTGGTGCCTGAGGCAACACTCTGCTCGTCTCGTTAATGTTTGTCAACAACAACACTACTTCCTCGTTTACGTGCCGTACTCAACTGCTCCTCGTGCACTTTGTTGATATTAGGACGTCCATATATTCAAACTGCATCATAAATTTTGGCGTTCCCATGGTTCACTTCTACGATACTTTTTTAGGTTGGCAGCGTTGTAGACTGACATTGTTCCTGTGCTCAATTCTTTCACTCTGTAAGCATTGTTTCCAAGGTTTCTTACGATAGAATAGGGTCCTATGAACTTTTCGCAGAATTTACTGAAGATTTTCTTTTCTGGATCCGATGTAGCGGGTCGTTTCACCAAAACGAGCTGGTTGATTTCAAGATCACTGTGAAACCTCTTATTTCTTACTCGCCGTAATCTGCGGTCTGCTTGTTTCCTCATGTAGGCTCTCGTCCTCTCAATTCGCAAGTCAGGTGCTATCATTGGATCTTGTGGACAGTTAATGATGCTTTTCCACGTTCTTACTGGATACTCGTTCTTGTGTAGGACCATAGGGATCTGTCCTGTTGACTCGTGCCTGGTAGAATTCATGCATGTCTCTACATCCTTAATTTTATCGACCCATTTGTGGTGTTCGTTCGGAATGAAGATCCTCAAATATGAAGTTACACACTTAATTACTCTTTCACTTGGATTTGCTTGAGCATGTCGGATACTGCTTAAAACGTGTTTTATACCCATATCTTCCATACCTTTCTTGAATTCGGCGCTTGTGAAATAACTGCCATGATCTGATAATATAAACTCTGGTTTTCCAAGGATTGGAATAACTCTATTTCGAATGCGACTGAGTACCTGCTTCGATGTCGTTTTCTGAATAGGACATAGTACTACGAATTTAGAAAATACATCAATGCACACTAGCAAATGACGGCAACCTCGCCTTCCCTTCGGGATTGGACCGAAACAGTCGAGTGCCAGTAGCTCACATGGTTTCTGAGGTAGCAATGGTCTGGGATACTGCCTCATTAAGTAATTATTGGGCTTTGTCCTCTGACACGGATCACAAGTTGTAATGACGTCACATATAGTTGTTCTCATACGTGGCCATGTAAATGTCTCTCCTATCGTCGCTTCGCACTTATCTACGCCCACATGACCGTAACTTTCGTGCGTATGCCATGTCAATCCTCGTTGTAACGATGCAGGTACTAATATGCGTAACTTGGTGTGGTCATTATCTACCCATTTGTGCAGCAAATTGTTGACATAAACATATCTTCCTTCTTTGGCTTTCGCTTCTCGAAATGCAGGTGTTCCTGTAGGTAGTTGCTTTCTGAAGTATTGAATTAAAAGCATCATCCGTGGTTCCGCTTACTGTTCTCGCTGTATCTCACGTAACTCCTCCAAGAATTCCCGGTCCTTCGGTGTTAACTCCAAGTGTTGTACCATCGCTGTTTCTTCATTATCAGGCTCTGGGTTCCTGCTGAGTGCATCCGGTATCACGTTCATCTTCCCTGGGCAATGTTCAATCTCAATGCTGAACTGCTGAATATATATAGACCAACGTGTCACACGTTCGCTTGCCATCAACGTCTTAAACAAGAATGTTAGTGCCTTGTGGTCGGTCCTGACAACAATAGGGTAGCCGTAAATTATTCGTTTCCATTGTTGTAACGCATGAAGTATGGCCAACAGTTCTAGTTCCGTTACCGTATAATTGCGCTCGTGCTTACGCAATTTTCGGCTGACAAATGCCAAATATGTTTTATGCTGCAGGTTAGCTGGATCCTCTTGGTAAAGCATAGCACCTATACCAATTAGTGAAGCATCCGCTTGGATTATAAATTTGTGCTTGAAATCTGGATATCCTAATTTAATGCAGTTTTCCAATAGCTGCTTTGTTGCTTGGAATGCCTTCTCACACTCCGCATTCCATAACCATTTATTATTCTTCTTTAGCATTTCCTGCATGGGAGCTACAGTCTGCGTATAACCTGGACAGTTTTCCTTAAAGAATCCCGTTACGCCTAAGAAAGCCCGAATGTGCTTGACTCTCGTTGGTGTAGGGAAATTCTTTATCGCTTCGATCTTAGCGGGATTTGGCTTCACTCCCTCCTTGTCAATGATGTGACCCAAATATAAGATCTCGCTCTTGAAGAAATGCGATTTCTTCAGATTTACTTTGAAATTAGATGCATTCAGGTTGCCTAATACTTTATCTAAATTTTCCATGTGAGTTTCAATGTTGTCGGATGCCAGCAAAATGTCATCAATGTAGCGTACCGTCATCTCCTTAACTTCCTCGGTTAAATTCCGGTCCAGGGCTCGGATTAAAGCACAGCCCGCTGTTTTGACCCCAAAGGGCATTCGAACGAAGCAAAACGTCTGGTTATCGAATAAGAAGCCAGTTAGAAGCTGTGACTTCTCATCCAATTCAATATGGTGGAACGAACTCGTCAGATCGACAGATGAATAAATGCTCTTGTTTTTAAAGCCTTTTAGTACGTCTCTGATGATTGGCGCTCTGTCATACTCAGGAAAAATGAGTCTTGTGTTGAGATTTCTGGCATCTAAACAAAGTCTAATAGATCCATTTGGTTTTGTGACTGCCAAAATCGCATTTAAATAAGGTGTCGGTGTCTTTCTTATCACTCCAGCTTGTAACATCTCATCTATAATGACCTTAACTTGACCACGATATTTTTCAGGAATTGGGTACAATCTGCTTTTGAAAGGTGACCAGTCCTCGACTTGCATAGAGTATTTGAAATTTAATATTTTCCCAGGTACTGTATCAAATACTGTTTTGTGCTTCCTTAATATCTCTTCCAACTGTTTTCTGTGTTCACCCCCAAGTTGAATGTCATTGAGCCGCTCCTGTAGTAACTCTTCAAATTGTGCATCACTGTTATCTCCTTCTGTTAATAAAGACCATATCTCCTGGGATTCACTCTCCTCATCTAGTTCCACAACAGCTCCTTCTATGATGTTATCTTCTGCCTTTCGTACCTCCTCTTCCGTCTCTTCCGATATTGCTTCCAATGCCCAAGAATTTACATCTCTTCCGGTAGTGATTTCATCCATATGCAATCCCACATTTTTCAGCTGATCATACTCTCTAAAACTGACAGTATTCTTGTGCAAATCTATCACTGCTTGATAGTCACAAATAAAATTTGCACCAAGAATTATATTGAAATTCATATTTGCCATGATAATGAACGTTTGTCCAAAAGTGTGTTCCAATATGTTCAGCTCTAAGTATGCCTGACGTTTACAAGTGACGGTGCGTTCAGGAATAACACCCCTCACTTTGAGCTGTGGTACCGGAATTACAGGAATATTCTGACTCCGTCCCAACTCTCGAACCAAGGCCTCCGATACCAGACTGATCTGTGACCCCGTATCCAATAAACATCTTATATTAATTCCGCCAATCCTCGCGTAAATAATAGGTAACTGCCTAATTTCATCGTTCCGTGGTTTCACCGTCTCCTCCAGGCAGCCTTCTGGCAAAGCAATCCATTCTTGTATGTTCGCTACTATCCATCCATCTTCAACTTCCGACTGTTGTGTTTGTAGCCTGTCTCCTTTATCCAAATTTAACATTTTTTTTAGCTCCATTGCGACTCCCATCATCCTTCTGTCGCTCATGTCCTTGATATCCCTGTTGTCTCAGTAGACTTCCAGCTTCCTCAGTATGTGTATCAGGATTCTTCATGTTCCCAATGGCCTTTTCCCATCTTCCTAGCTCTCCACCTTGACTAGCGTGTAACTCCTCTAGGTAATTTTGCGATTGAGCGTGCCTATCATCCCAATCATCTCGATAGTTACGTGGCTCTCCTTGATTTTGGTCTCTTCTTCCTTTCCATCGTTGATTGGCATTGTAATCACCGTATCTTCCATAAGGCCTGTCATTCCTTCGATTTTCACGCCATTGCTGATATCCTCTCTGTTGGTATCTATTGTTACCTTGGTATGACCTATTGTTGTAATGATTTTCGTTACGCTGATATGGTCTGTTTTCTCCTTCTTCCTGGTTTCGCCTAGGTGTGGAAGTGCTTGTGTTAGTGCCCTGCGTTTTGGTGTTTGCCTGTTTTGGTTTTATGACCTCTGTAGTATTGACTAACTCCAGCTGTCTTCCTCCTCTATAATGACTATGAGATGTAGTCTCATCTATTTGCCGTAGTATCTGCTCTGCATGTAGGGCCGTACTAACGTTCGCTGCGACTAGTACTTGTTGTACGTTTACTGGCATTTGTCTCGCTATAGTCATCACCAGATCTGCTTCATTTAATGGGTAATCAAGGTCACGAAATTTTAACATTTGCATGTTAAAGAAATCTGAGTATTTTGTTTGCTGGGTGGTTTGATACTTCCTAGAGTAAAGCTCCATCCTTAGACTCTGTTGTGTTGCGGGCGACCAATATTTGCGCAGAAACGCTAAGTTGAAATCTGACATGTTTCCAAATGTATATTTGAAGCTTAAAAACCATGTGAGGACATTTTCTGATAAAAATCTCTCCATCATCCTTAATCTTCGTGCTTCAGGTACCCCAGTGTCATTGAAATGGTCTTCCATCTCTTTGATAAAGGCTTTAGGTGTCACCCCTGAATTTTCCGTGTATTTCTGCGGTTTGTAGTCATTTGAGCGAATTACATGAATAAGTTGTGTGGCCTGATGACCGTCTTGTGGTGTCGAGCTCCTATCGACATTCTTACGAAATCCTTCCGTGTTTGTTGTTAATGGGCTGTCTGCCGGAGTCTGACTTCCTGCTGTGCTGGACTCTGGACTATTTGAGTTATCCGGCTTGTCTTTCAATGTTCCCGTTCTAAATATAGATGATTGTTCTAATGAGCGGAGTTCGGCTTTAATGATCCTGTCCGTCTGCTCTTTAAGTTTATTTTTCACCTCTTGCTCCAAAGCTTGAATACGCGTGTGATTTTCGCCTACTGTTTTAAGAATGGTGGATCTTTCCTCTTTAGAATCAATATTCATTTTCTTCCAATCTTTCCTAATCTGTTCCTTAATCGTGCTTACTTGCCCTTCGATCTGGCTTTTTGTGTCATCCTGATTACTTTCTATCTGGCTCAGCCTTTCGTCTACTGTACTCTTAAATTGCTCTTGCTCCGTTTTTAGGCTTTCCCATTGTTCCGCTGATTTTATCTCGAGACGGTCCATATCTTTAATTATGCCGGATATGTTTTCATCTACTGCTGATAATTGTTGTTGAATGACCCTGCCGCTTTTCTCCATCTCCTTAAATCGTCCTTCCAATTTATCCTGAGCTATTTTGACCTCGCTTGTATTCATTGTGCATGCTATTTCAATTTGTTCTAATTTAGCCAACACCGTTTCATCCAGAACGCTAAGTTTTTGATCAAAAATATCTTCCATTTTTTAATCTGCTCTAATTGTTTCTCATTATTCTTGCTAACATCTAGGGCCAGTAATATCATCTGTTGATTAGTGTGATCTTTCATTTCTGCGGTTAACGAAGCTAATTGGTTCGTGTTTTTAATATTTTGCGCCTCTAACTGCGAATTGATAGTGTCATTAATTTCACTCTTTAATAACCTAGCTTGTTCCGCCTGACATTCATTTTGTTCAATTCTACTGTTATTTAATTGTGTCCGCAATTGTTCACTTTGTTCTAACAGTTTAGTATTTAGCGATTCACTTTGTTCTGACAGTTTAGTTTTTAGCGATTCACTCTGCTCAGATAATTTGTTTATAGACTCACTTTGTTCTAGCCTACTATTGTTTAATTGTGTCCGCAATGATTCACTTTGCTCTAACATATTAGTGTTTATAGATTGACTCTGTTCCGCCAATTTAGTGTCCAACAATACCTGTGTTCTCCTAGCTGCACTCTCAATGATCTCCTGGATCTGCTCCACCGTTGCCATATTACACAATTTATATGAGACATAAGGGAAATGGCATAAAGCATTGCCCTTTGACACACACATAAAATCCAATGCACATTTACTTTCTTTATCCAACTCAGTTCATTTATTTTTACATTTAATCCCACTAGTCAATTGCATCTCTGAGTGGTTCTAGTATTACTCAATTTAATTTTAAACCCAAGCACATATTTAGTCATTAAATTGTTATCCTGATCTGATATTAACACTGACTAATTAACAAAGTATTAATTGTCATTTTAGGCTACAGCCTCCTAATATTTCCATGAGTTTGACTTTCTAAGCAAATCTAGTTTTAATTTTATCATTGGGCGCCCGGTATCACATATTAATTACTTTAATTTAAAAGACAAAAACGTGAACCGTATTTTACTTTGCAAACTCCTGATTTTAATTTATCTTTCACACATTTGGCGGTATCCACTTCGCCTCAATTACTTTTAATAAAATATCACTTCCCGGTGATTAAATACTGTCATATCTGCCTGCTCTTGCGGCATGTCAGTTTTACTCAAATACGCCACTATTGACATGTGTATTCTCCGCCGTTACACCACAGTAAATGGCCCCACGCTTGGCCGCGCCAGTTTTATCCCTATGAGCCCTTCAGAATAGCAGTGTTTTATGCAAGAATCTTGATCAAGGGGTCGCGCTCAGTTCATAGTGTGGTGTTTACTTCCGCCAAACAACGTGCTTTACTGAGGCAAGGGTCATAGGATTAAAACTATAAATAAGAAAGTAAGGAGACAAGACGTAAGATAATAACATGATTTAATAACTAATTGTGCATAAAAGAAAATAAACAAACAATAATAAAAATAGATCCTCCCTGAATCATTCCCTGAATCATTCCCTGACAGGAATATCTAACACTTTGAGGAGTCAAACGGATCTCCCCCTTTATAATAAAATTGTGGATCCTAGTTCCACTACCTTGCATTTGAGTTTTATGTGCGCGTGATGACTAACTACGAGAAAATGAGTACTTGGATGACCGTTCGTTTACAACGGGTTAACAGCCACGGTGCTCACGAACAATCATCACGTAAATCAACGTTTATGGATATGGGCATGACATTAATAAAAACCCTTAAAAACTCTAGTGCTGACACACACACTACAAATCTATTATTTACAGGAATCTCTCTGAGATCCTCATTAGCGCGAAGACGCACTTAACAACATGATCTACCAACTGGCCAATTGCTCAATACACAAGGAAAGACAGCAATGCACGTGACTCACGGGTCACTGAAATGAAAATAAACCTGGAATAAACCAACAACAACTAAAGCCTGACCGGCTAAGATTACTTTATATGAACGAAACTGCATGTTAAGGTAACGAACGCTTCGGAGATTATCGTGATTCGTAGGCAACTCCCATTTATTTCAGCAATTTTTACCATTGATCAGTTCTTATCTGTAATTCAAGTAATTAGAGAGCCAGCGAGCACTCCTCACTAATGACCATGCTTTGCACGTTCAGACAGCCTTGTGAAACAACTCCCCCTTTTTCTCAAATACTTGTCGTGTCCCAGTCCAGTGTATATAAATAGCCGACCAGCTGTTCCGTTACCTCATGGAATCAACAGCAACAATAATCTCATCCAACTCAACATATGGTCAGACATAATCACATATCCACAATTGCCCTCGCAAGGATAAAATATGGACCGGGTACCAAGCTGACAGAAATCAGTCTCAGCTGAAATTCCCGCTTGTAATACCACAAAAATACACACATACACACATCTGGGACTGACATGACGCTTTTCACACAGGTCTGCTGAATAGGTGCTCACAAACATTAAACACAATATTTAAAACCTACGATAGAGCTGATTGCGCTTCGTCACAAATTACATTGCTCCAATCGGCAATAGTCACACTGAATCTGATCAATAATAAATCTTAAACAATTTTAATTACCCTCCAATCTACTGTATAATTACATTAATTCAGTCCTACTTCTGAAACACAACAGATCTCCGAGAGACGTTTTTAACCGCATTGCGTAACATATGCAAACACGGCCGTTCACATAGCTACGTTAGTTAACACAATACAAAAACAAGAACCTTCCACTAACTACATTCGTGCGAGCTGCTTCCATACAAAAGTGTGTCAGACCAAAACTAAGTATACTACGTTAATCACACAAGCAATGTATTTACAAAAAATATGTCCCATAAACCATAAGTTAATTTATCAAATAATAAAGAATATTATTTCGTACTCATCTCTCTTGTAGTCACCCGTCAAAGAACGTCTGCTGCCATTTCCCAACTGAATGGTTCTATCTCATCTAAGCCATCTGGACGGAGTGTTGAGAATTCCAAACTTCCTCTGTAGTCGTCGGTGTCATCTCTGGCGCTGCCTCAAAAATTAGATTATTATACACTTGATATCTGACTACTAAATTCGCTGTTCAGGTACTACTTTCCCTGTCACAGTTCGTTGGCGAATTATCGACGATACTGCCCCTACAATATAGTACTGTGACTATCTATCACTGAATTTAACCCTTTACAATAATTTCTGTGTGCTCATGACACGCAAAGCAATAACTGACTAGTGTCCACGACACACAAAATAATAGTCTTGTGCCTTCGACACACCAAATAAAAATCAACCAGTGTCCACGACACACAAAATAATAGTCTACGTCCTCAGACGAACAGAATAGAAGTCCACGTCCGTAGACGCACAGAATAGAAGTCCACGTCCGTAGACGCACAGAATAAAGTCCACGTCCGTAGACGCACAGAATAGAAGTAGTAGTCTTGGCTCTTCATGCCACTTATAAAAGAACTGGCCCTAGGTCTCGATGGGGGGGGGGGATTTATGTAAAAATTTCTCGAAATAATTGTGGTACAGGAATGAAATAGATATCACTGAACTCGTAACATTGCACAGCTCAAGAATATGCTCATTAATCCTAGAATCGACCGTAGAGATTTTGTCTAGGCGATTTACCGCGTGAATGCTAGCCGAGCGTGCCCACGCTAGACCTGCCGCGTTAACTAGGCATTCTTCTCTCATTGGTTCTCACATTTTCTGTAATTTGGCGGTTCATAGCAGATCTTGGTGTCGTAGGAGTGTCCAGCCTGCTCATCAGCCACTCACATTACTGCATCATATTTTTTCTAGGCGCGAATATCACAATGAACATACCAGCAGCATGTCTCACTGCGCGTCGCGTCTATTTGAGGCGGCCCACACCTGTCCTTCT